>JANCRA010000149.1:0-209291 GCA_024362935.1 Setophaga petechia
TTGGAAGATTCCTTTTCTAGGCAAGCAAGTTTGGTGTGAGGAACTAAAAGTGATTTCTGTGACTTTGTGTAACCCCTGAGCAGGCGTGTGAACAGCCAGACATGTGGCTCTGATGGGGACTGAGGGTGAGCTCCTGGCACAGTTACTGCTCTCAGTTTTCTTTAGCTGCCAAACCAAGCTCAGTAGTTACAAATTTCTCTAATGGTGGATTTCTTTAATGATCCAGCTGTATTTAGAAAGAATTATATTAATATACTATTGAGAATATCACCAAGAAGCAAATTGTGAAGGGACACTGGATTTCACCCAGTGAGGGGGAGTGTAACAGAGCCCTGGGTGTCAGGGTAAGGCTCTGCTGATGCAGAACTGGCCCTGCAACTTCGGGATCAGCCCCAGTCCCTGAGATCAGGAGGGGTCTCCAGTGCTCCCCACACCCTTCCTGCCCTTGCTAACAAAGTGTGAACATCTGCTTGAAACCTTCCCCCTGCTCTCTGCACCACCTGAGCAGGGATTCTGCAGCAGCCCTGGTGACTCCTCACCAACAGGGACTGCTGTAGAGGGACATGACCAGCATGGAAATAAACACAACCATGATCTAATTCCATCCCACCCACCCAAACTGCCAGGGCTTGTGAATGCAGAGCCTGGTGGATCTCTCACCCTCCCCTTCTGCTAACCCAGCATCACAAATTGGGCTAAACAGCAGGGCATTTGTGGAGCTGCCAGGTGTTCACTGGGCTCCAAGCAGTGCTGGGCTCATGGCACACCTTGCCAACACAGGGGATGGGCTGCTGAAAGCTCTGTGGGGTGATGTGCACAACTAACACAACCAGAAATTGGTCTAATTCTGATTTCTGAACTGCTTCTGGTGTCATCTGCTACTGGGCTTGGTTCACTTCAGAATTATGGATTATTTTTTACAGCTTTCTCTGCATACAGCCACTGAGTCAGACGAGACAGTTTGCAGACAAACATTGGCTCCTTTGAACCTGCCTGTAAAACTTCCACCAGTGCACTCCATTCACCTCTTGCAGGGCAGCAATGGCAGCATCTGCTTGGAACAGGAGTGCTGGGCCTCCTGCTCAATACCTGACCACAACAACCCAAAATCTCCATCCAGAGCATGCAGCTACCCAGAGCTCCTCCTTCCTCAGAAAACCTGAGGGAATCACTGCTCCAAAATCTGAGACTGGGGGGAAAGTGCAAGCTATTGATCCTGCCATCACATTAACACATTGAGGGAGCAATAAAGAGCTTCCACCCGACATCTCCATCTCAATGGAAGCAGAGAAAGCTGCCAATCCCACTGTGTTTGTCAACTCCCCTGGATTATCAATGGGCCCCGTGCTGTGAATCACATCTTGGATCCTGCCAGTTGTGTCTTGCTTTTACTATTTGTTCTGGGATGTAAAAACCACTATTGTAAGCAGTTCAAAAATACATGCTGGAAAATTGTTAATGCCCTAGTCATACAATGTCATTTTGAAGCTCCCTGGGAATTTAGATTTGCACAGCTTATTAGGATATGACCTTTCCCTTGATTTTTTTTTATTTTAAGATCGAGTTAAGATGAAATTTCCCCAGTGGGAGTTGCTGTGTTTCCTTCACAGATAAGGAAAAGAGCAATGGCAGCTCTGCACAGAGACAAATCCATGCACTCCTGCAGCATGGACAGCCCTGGGGGCTTCACAGACATCCAGGGCATTCCTGGAGGCTGAGAGGGAGTTAACAAAAACCCCCAGCATTTTAACAAAGGTGTTTCCCTGAATCTTACACCTTTTTAAATTTTTTTTTCTTTTTTTCAGCGTCATCTGAGAGTAAACTGTGAGCAGTTTTAAGGCCTGTGAGCTTGCATGCAGAGCAGCAGGGCAGCACTGGGTTTGTGGAACACATTCCTGTTCCTGTGTGGAATATCTGCCTCTACAGAACTTAGAAATAAATAGAGATTCTGTCTCAGAAATCCACACATTTCCCTGGGATTTCATGAACCTGATCTAAAAGCAGGAGGTTGTAAAATTAATTCTCAATATTAGTGCTATGGGCTGATTAGCAGCTAGCAATCACAGTGGTTACACACTTATTGTATATTATGTATAATAAACATTTTTAATAGTTTAAGACAGGGATACTCCAACACTTCTTAGCTTTTCTGTCTCTGTGTCAATGAAACCAACAAAGACAATAACTAGAAATTAGTTAAATAACTAGAAATTGAATGATTTTGCTTATATTTTAAAATTTTTCAAATGCTCAAGATGGTAAAAACCAACAACTGTTAATAAGCTCTTATTTAGGAGAGAATCATTTTCTCCCTGAAATTAAAACCCGTTGGCCAATAAAGAGACAACCAAAAAGAAGTGTCAACAGAAAAAGAAGTACATGTTTTGCTTTTTTGGATATTCAGGGTGAAAGCTTCATGCATTGAACCTTTGCTAGGCAAACAGCATTTTTTGTCATCTATATGGATGCCAAAAGAAGAAAAGAAAGCGATGATGAAATAAAGTGAATTACTTTTTGTTACTTTTACTATTTTTCTTACTCTTACTTCTTGTGTAACTGGCTGGATTAATTGCTTGGGGCGGGCATCAAACATTCGTGCAGGGATGGCCCAGTGGAGGGGAGGGTTGGGAGGCCACGGCAATGACAGAACCAACAAAACCCCACAAGGACTCAAAGGAGCCCCAAGGACTCAAAGGAGCCCCAGCCCAGCCCCGACCTTTACGAGTTTCCGTGTCTGCAGCCTGGGAGGCTCAGGAGGAGCTCTCTGCACCTCCTGCCCCAGCTGGAGCAGGGGGATCTCCCCAGCAGGGAAATTTGCATTTCCAGCAGCCCTTCCTCCTTGCGGGACAGGTACGGGTTCACTGCCCCGCAGCCGGGAGCAGACGGCCTTGCCATGGTGTCAGGCTCTAGGCAGGGCTTAACCTGCCATTGATCCCGGCCTAATCTGCCTCTCCTGGGCAAGTCCAAAGTCATTATCTGCATCAGCAGCCCAGGAGCTCTGTGACACTCGTGTGTCCAACAAGAGAGCAAACAAATCCCTGCTGATACTGATAGCACCCACTGCCCATCGCTGGGGTCACACAGCCCGGGCTGCCTGCCAACAAACCAGCGCCACTCCAGAAAAATAACAACAACAACAATAATAATAATAATAATTCCAATTCAGCAGGAAAAAGGGCCAGCTGAACAGGAAGGAATCTCATGGCTAACATCAGCCCTGCTGCAGCAGTGTTTGAGCAGTGACTCAACACATGGGGTATCTTTTTTACGGTGGTGACACAGGGCTGGTGCAGATGCACAGTGCAGGCACTAAAAGTTTATTTACAGAGGGCAGGACTGAACATTTCATGTGAGCACATTCAGGCCATGATAAAGAGCTTTGTCTCCCATTAGTAATTTAAAGGATTGTGATTTGCTACTCCCAACACACCTATAATTGAATTCCTCAGTCATAAAATCACTGGTGCCAAACAAGTCCTGATATCTTTTATCAAGCCTCTTTTTTCTTGTCATTTGTTAACATATTTCTTATGGAGCTTTTCTTCTTTTTATAGATACATTTGCTTTAGTTATAAATTAACCCTGGAATTTACTCTCCCAGAGGCCACAAACTGCTTTTTTACTCTCTTGGAAAAGTTTCAGGCTCTATGAATTGATGATTTGACACAATTTTTGAATAACAGCTCGTGGTTCAGACACAGAGGAAGAAAATTCAGAAGATGGACAAAGCAGTTGAGACTAAAGTGGAAATGTTTAGAAGCATTTCTGAGCCTCCTGCTCTGGAGGCCATGATTGATTTAGCAAAGGGGAAATGTTTCCCTGGGGGATTTCTGGTGTTTCCAGTTCCCTGCAGTGAAATGCTCAGCTCCAGCCTCATTCTGCAGTGAGGAACGTGTAGGAAATCCCAAATTTCAGCTCCAGCCTCATTCTGCAGTGAGGAACATGTAGGAAATCCCAAATTTCAGCTCCAGCCTCATTCTGCAGTGAGGAACGTGTAGAAATCCCAGATTTCAGCTCCAGCCTCATTCTGCAGTGAGGAACATGTAGGAAATCCCAGATTTCAGCTCCAGCCTCATTCTGCAGTGAGGAACATGTAGGAAATCCCAGATTTCAGCTCCAGCCTCATTCTGCAGTGAGGAAGGTGTAGAAATCCCAGATTTCAGCTCCAGCCTCATTCTGCAGTGAGGAAGGTGTAGAAATCCCAGATTTCAGCTCCAGCCTCATTCTGCAGTGAGGAACGTGTAGAAATCCCAGATTTCAGCTCCAGCCTCATTCTGCAGTGAGGAAGGTGTAGAAATCCCAGATTTCAGCTCCAGCCTCATTCTGCAGTGAGGAAGGTGTAGAAATCCCAGATTTCAGCTCCAGCCTCATTCTGCAGTGAGGAACGTGTAGAAATCCCAGATTTCAGCTCCAGCCTCATTCTGCAGTGAGGAACGTGTAGAAATCCCAAATTTCAGTGGCTGCAGAAGCTGGCCAGCACATCCCAAAGGTATGCACAACACTCCAGATCTTGGAATGCATCCTAAAACACCAATATTTGTTTAACAGATTGATTCATATAATGCCCATTAAAAAATAACGTTTCAGTTGACAATGTCATTGTAAAGAAAATAAGCTCATAATATTCACTCCTATTGTGTCTTTGTTGGGCTCTTTCTCTTCATCCCGAGGGCTTTGGAAACTCTTGGATTTTTTCAGGCAGAACTGATTAAAAATGTAGAGGAGTTTGAACAAAAAGGGCTGAAATCATTGTTGGTGTCACCACTGGAAGAGCAACAGTGTGAGCTCAACTATTAAAAAAAAAAAATTTCCAAATGAAGCATTCCAAAGTGAAGAATTCCAAAAATCCAAATGAAGAATTTCAAAGTGAAGAATTCCAAAAATCCAAATGAAGAATTCCAAAGTGAAGAATTCCAAAAATCCAAATGAAGAATTCCAAAATGAAGAATTCCAAAAATCCAAATGAAGAATTCCAAAATTCCAAATGAAGAATTAAAAAAAAAATACCCATAGGAAACCAAGGGAATTGGTTCTACTGCTGAAAGAACTCTTTGGATAAGGGCAGAGCCACACTTTTTAACATATTTTTTAATAATTCCCACATTATTCCCTTTATTTCTCCTTCTGTGTTACTCTTAGTCTTGTTACAAACCACTGAAGTTGGAAAATTTTGATTTGATATTACCACACCAGATATCATTGATTAAACCCATTTTTTATGGTGTAATTTCCACTTCAGCTCAGGTAAACACAAAAATTTTGAATTGATATTCACACCCCAGATATCCATTTTTATGGTTTAGTTCCCATTTAACTTAAATAAATATGAAAATTTTGAATTGATATTCACACCCCAGATACCCATTTTTATGGTTTAGTTCCCATTTTAGCTCAGGTAAATACAAAAATTTTGATTTGATATTCACACACCAGATACCCATTCTTATAGTTTAGTTCCTATTTTAGTTTAAGTAAATACAAACATTTTGATTTGATATTCACACACCAGATATCCATTTTTATGGTTTAGTTCCCATTTTAGCTCAGGTAAATACAAAAATTTTGATTTGATATTCACACACCAGATACCCATTTTTATGGTTTAGTTCCCATTTAACTTAAGTAAATATGAAAATTTTGATTTGATATTCACACACCACATATCCATTCTTATGGTTTAATTCCCATATTAAAATTATGAATTTCCCTCTAATACCCAACCTGAATCCCCCTATTTCAGTTTAATGGGTTAAAAAATGACAAGTTTTGTTTTTAAAAAATTCCTTTAAAAAATTCCTCTTTAGTTAAGAATAATAAAGAGTTTGAGGAGTGCTGGGGTGTTTTTCCTATAGAAATAAATGCTTTTCATGTATAAATAAATGCTTTCCCCATTCAAGACAATGTCCTTACAAATCAAAACAGAGCTTCCTCCTCCCTGTGCTGTTTCTGAGGTTGCCAGTCAATTATTTGAAGTTAAAATGTTAAAATTATGAATTTCCCTCTAATACCCAACCTGAATCCCCCTCTTTCAGTTTAGTGGGTTAAAAAATGACAAGTTTTGTTTTTAAAAAATTCCTTTAAAATTTCCTCTTTAGTTAAGAATAAAAAAAAGGCTTGAGGAGTGCTGGGGTGTTTTTCCTATAGAAATAAATGCTTTTCATGTATAAATAAATGTTTTCCCCATTCAAGACAATGTCCTTACAAAGGGAACAGAGCTTCCTCCTCTCTGTGCTGTTTCTGAGCTTGCCAGTCAATTATTTGAAGTCAAAATGTTAAAATTATGAATTTCCCTCTAATACCCAACCAGAATCCCCCCTCTTTCAGTTTAGTGGGTTAAAAAATAAGTTTTATTTTAAAAAAATCCTTTAAAAATTCCTCTTTAATTAAGAATAACAAAAGGGTTTGAGGAGTGCTGAGGTGTTTTTCCTATAGAAATAAATGCTTTTCATATATAAATAAATGCTTTCCCCACTCAAGACAATGTCCTTACAAATCAAAGCAGAGTTTCCTCCTCTCTGTGCTGTTTCTGAGGTTGCCAGTCAATTATTTGAAGTTAAAATATTCAAATTTTCTCCTAAAACTGTGCTTTGAGTCTCTGAATTGCCCAATTTTTATTATGAAGTAAATGTCTCATTCTTTTGAAACATCTTGCAGCTTTTTCTGTATTTCTTCTTGAATGCTTCACCTGTTTAATTACCCATACAAGGTTCTTGACATTTCTTTTTTAGTCTCAACAAAACATGATAATTTCAGCTCCTTTAATTCAATCAATGATCACTGAGCTGACAGAATTTAACACTTCAAATATTTATCAAACAGGCAAAAATGAAATTTAAATAGAACTAACACTGTCAAATATTTCATCTCTCAAATTTTCAGGTGTTAAATACACATTCATCTTTTAGATTTTGCACTTGTGTGTGAAATGCTTTATTTAATTTCCACAAAATTCAAATTCCATGGTTGATCTGCTGGCACAATGCTGTCCCTTGCAGTCCCACTGAAGGAGGGGATGGTGAGCTGAGCTTAGGCTGCCCTGGAGGAGCAGGAGAGGGATTAAAGCCAGGCCTAAGCCCTTCCCTCCCACCCTGTGCACACATTGCAGGCTTTGTTTGCCCTCTGCGCTTTCACTGGAGCCAGCAGGAATTTTCAGAGCAAACAGTTTGTAAAATATTCTTTACAGGTGAGTTAAAATGTTGTCTCTGGCTCTGGGAACAGACAGTAGGACAATAAAAAACTCAGATTATTTTTTCAGAGCACTGACTGTGTCATATACGAGTATTGCACTAAGATCTGCTCAGGCCAGATGAAGAAATAGAATTAATTTTTGTATTTACTTAAGCTAAAATGGAAAATAAAACATAAAAATGGATATCTGGGGTGTTAATACCAAATCAAAATTTTCCAACTTCAATGGTTTGTAATAGGACTAAGAGTAACACAGAAGGAGAAATAAAGGGAATAATGTGGGAATTATTGTGGCTGTTAAAAAGTGTGGCTCTGCCCTTACCCAAAGAGTTCTTTCAGCAGTAGAACCAATTCCCTTTGTTTCCTATGGGTATTTTTTTGGAATCCTTCATTTGGATTTTTTGATTCATATTTTTTTACAAGTTGAGCTCAAATTATTGCTCTTTATTCACACCACAAACTCCTGTGACTTGTTCCCCCAGGGGTGAGAAAAAAATTGGAGAAATTTAAAACATTCTGGGCTTTATTTCTTTTATTTATTTACATGGCAGCCAAATAAACAGGCAACACAGGCTAAAATGACCTGCAGAGATTTTTCTTTTCATGAAACTTCGACCTCAACTTTACCAAACATACAAATTGTGTCTTGGGTGCCCTCTTAGAAAGATCTCCACATTAAAAATCACTCTTCTTTTAGAGCTAAAAATCCAGGAGTAGATCTTTGAGCACAGCTCTGAGGGTAGGAAGAAACTTAAAAAGAATTGCTGGCAGCTCTGGGAGGGGTTTCAGCTGAGCCCATGCCATGAACTGAGGGGCAGCAGGGCCCATGGACCATTTGCAAGAGCCAAATTCACAATTTCCACCCATTTTGCTAAATGGCCCATGGACCATTTGCAAGAGCCAAATTCACAATTTCCACCCAGGCTGCTAAATGGCCCATGGACCATTTGCAAGAGCCAAATTTACAATTTCCACCCAGGCTGCTAAATGGCCCATGGACCATTTGCAAGAGCCAAATTCACAATTTCCACCCATTTTGCTAAAGGGACAGGCATGGCCAGAGTGGGAGTCCTGTGCCCAAATTCAGAACTCTGATTTTGGTGGGTCCAAGCCTTGGTGAGACTGGGGAACATCATTGCTTTGGGGTTTTGTTTGGGTTAACTCAAATGTTAGTTAATTTAAATTTTAAATTTTAAATTATTTAATTATTTAATGATATAAAAATTGAATTATTTAATTTTTCTCCTGCCTGTGCCCCAGTTCTGTGGGGGTTCTCAGCACTCTGGAGCTTCAGCCCCAGTGTGAACATGAACAGGGCTCTGCTAAATCCCACCAGGGATGCTTTTCTCTGGCACACCCTTGTACTGAGCACTGATAAAGGCACTGACCTCTTTAGCCCAAATTTTCAGTCCATTTCAGTGAAATGTCTGTGCAGAAACCCCTGTAGAGATGGGAAGCTCTAAAATACAAGTTCCATTCTTGATAATGATCAAATTCCTGTAGCTGCCATCCAACAGAGGCATTTAGCCATCCCTCTTCAGTCTCAGAAAACTCAGGAGATATTTTGGTGCTTCAGGACTCCACAATACAGGAAAGGCAATGCTTGCCATTCCAAACTGCAAATCAGTTTTAAGTATTCATATTTATAATTATTCCTATTATTCTTATTATTCATCATCATCATCTTCTTCTTCTTCTTCTTCTTCTTCTTCTTCTCCTTCTTCTCCTTCTTCTCCTTCTTCTCCTTCTTCTCCTTCTTCTTCTTCTTTCTACTACTGCTATTATTATTATTCCACAATGTAAGAATGGCAATATTGCAGCAAACTGGAAAGCAGTTTTAAGTATTCATATTTATAATTATTCCTATTATTCTTATTATTCCTATTATTCATCATCTTCTTCTTCTTCTTCTTCTTCTTCTTCTTTTTCTCCTTCTTCTTCTTCTTCTTGCTACTACTACTATTATTATTATTATTCTACAATGTAAGAATGGTAATATTGCAGCAAATTGGAAATCAGTTTTAAGTATTCATATTTATAATTATTCCTATTATTCTTATTATTCCTATTCTTTATCATCTTCTTCTTCTTCTTCTTCTTCTTCTCCTTCTTCTTCTTCTTCTTCTTCTTCTTCTTCTTCTTCTTCTTCTTCTTCTTCTTCTTCTTCTTCTTCTTCTTCTTCCTACCACTATTATTATTATTATTCCACAATGTAAGAATGGCAATATTGCAGCAAACTGGAAATCAGTTTTAAGTATTCCTATTTATAATTATTCATATTATTCCTAATATTCACATTATTATTATTGTTGTTGATATTTTATCTCCTACTCTGGGAATAGTGAATTACATAGTGGCACCTCAACATCACCCCCAGCTTTTAGGATAATCCACATTCTCCATGGATGTAGAAGAAAACTCTCTTTTCACCACATTTGCTGCTCAGCACCAAAGGAAATAAGGAAATCTGGTTTGAAGAATGGTTTTTAGAAGATGAAGGGAGGAAAATCTCATGGGCTCTGTCAGTATCTCATCCCACTGCCACCCTCCCTTCTGCAGCACATTTCCCAATTTTTTTTCTCAGATTTAATTTCAGGAACTCTTCCTCAGAGGATGTTTTCCTCTGTTTAAATGACACCCTGGAAGCAGACAGCAGTGCTGTTTAGCACTTAGCCTACCTTGTCTTTATTTCATTTATTTCATTTCCATATTCATAGCTACATGAGTGCTCCATCACTCTGGCTGTTTGAACTCCAGAGAATCCCTTTATTTCAGAGTCACTGCCAGCTATAATTACAACATTCATCAGCCTTTCCTGGAGTAATTGTCAGGAAAGTGGCAGCCATGCCTGCATCAATGCCTTCTTCCTCCTTGCTTTTTCCTGCCTGCCTTCCAGGACAATTAAAAGCTCTCTCTACTTTCTCTTCCTTTGTTCACCTCAGCCCTTTTCCTCCCTTTATTCCTCCCTTCAAAACTTTGGGGAGGAAATGGAGAGATGGTCCTGCTGTTTTCACACTTAGCAATTTGTTGTGGGTTTGTTTTTTTTAAATTCAAAAAAAAAATTAAAAATTTTAAATTTTTTAAAAAAAATTCCAATTAAAATTCTGCCGTTCTGTGGAGATGCCCAGTCCAGCTCTTTCACCAAAGTCACCCTCGTGTCTAAGGGTCAAGCTGGAGCAGCAACTCCAAATTGCCACATGGTTTGTGCCTTCCTGTTCCTGGGGAGGGAGGAGACAGGAATCTGCTGCCCAGCCTGCGTCAGAGGCACGCTCAGCACAGAGAACTGGGCTGTGGAGGAGTTATTGTTATTCTGAACTCACCTCCAGTGCAGCAGGGCTCCCCTCCTGCCCTGCTGTCCCCAGGGACAGGAAAGCTGTCACTTGTTGTTAGCAGATCAGACAGTTCCTGCTCTCTGAGGAGCCCTAAGTAAGGCTAGATTTAAAAAACAGAGCAAACTTGGGCAGAGAAAGAACAATGAGCAAGGATGCCAAAATCCAGCAAGGACCACGTTATGGCATTGTCAGCATATCTCAAACCAAGAAAAGCTGAAAATCTCATAAGAGACCAGAGAGAAGAATTCAAAATCAAGAAGGTTCCAACAATAAACTTCAGGCTTTGAGAAAGAAATTCAAACATCTGTATTTTTTTACAGAATTCCCCCGTTTTTTAATACTTTTCATTGGCAAAAATAAAAAGGGCTAAATAAATACAGAACTCCAGCAGGCATAGCTAATCTGCCCAGTGCCTTCCTTTGAAATTTCCTTTAATGAATGAATTAATTAACTTCCTTTCCTGATATTCACTGTGGACAGCTTCTACCCATTTTCCCAACTCCCTGCTCTGCTGGGCCTCCAAAGTCCCACACTGGCCTTCGATCCCTGCCCTAATCCACCACTGCAATTAATCTAATCACCCTGCACACCAGTAGTCTCCATTAAGATTAAAGATAATCTTGCTATTTCACAAGATTAAAAAAGCCAGAGCCAATCTTAACATCACACATTACCCCACCTATTCTGCATAAATTCTGTTTTATGCATATCAGAAAAGAGGAAGGGCACTGGTGATATTGTTATCTTTTAAAAGCAGAATTGAGAAAATACAGAGCAGTTTTCTGGGCTTTTGTCTGATCTCTCACCTACTCGAAATTGGCACCAAAATGAAGAATGGCAAGAAGTGCACATGACTTCCACATCCTCAGGGTTACATCACAAGGATGAAACAGCAGATTGTGTACAGCTCACAGTGCACAGCACAGCTGCCGTGCTGGGTGCAACTCTTCCCTTGCATCAAAAATGCCCTTCTCAACAAAACTGTGACTCATGAAAAAATTGACAGATACCAATGGAAACAGAGATAGGCTCCTTTCATAATGGGACCTGCTGCTGTGGACTCTGACATTCCCCTGCTAAGTGGGTTTTTTATATAAATGAAGCATGTGGATCTTGAATATTCTATTTTTGGATTATGATTTTCATTGCCAACATTTTTTTTCATGAAGATGTCTACAAGAAAATATCTCTGCTGTAGGAAAAGGGGGTTCTTGGTGCTGAAGGGTTTCCCAGCACTTCAAGCACTGTCAAGAATTCCTGCCCACGCCAGCTGTGCTGTAATCACTATTTCTTAATAAATCAGTAATCCTGATCTCAGAAAATAATTCCTCAAATGTCATTACCTGTGTCAGAATGCAGCTTGCATAACCTGATGTGTTGCCCTGTCTGAAAAGCTGGAGCAGTGCAAGGATTTCAGGTGTGGGTTTATCCAAGGGCTTGCACCCCTGCAGAAAGCCAGACACCACTAAAGCAGATTTTGGGGACACAAATTTCCTGCTGGAGTTGGCCACACGAGGCTCAGGCAACAAAACCTGGGCAGTGCCCAAAGGAAGCTGAGCAAGGAACCCTCTTGAGTTTCCTGTTCATCATGGCCAATGTTCTGTGGCACAAAAACAATTCACAAATAATGCTCCAAAGGCTGGCAAAGCAGGGCTGGAATTTGCTTCCAGTAGCATTTATTAAATATAGTAATAATCCTAATAACAGCAGCAACAATAATAACCCAAAGAAGCAAGGTAGGAACAACTAATTGAGCTTCCATCAGATTTTAAAAATTATTTTGCCTTGCCTTGCTAATGAAAAATACATTGGAGCCGTTGGTAAAAACCCTGAGCCTTTCAATGGAATTCTTGAATATTTGCTTTTTTCCTGTTTTAAATCCAAGACATGAAACTTTTGTAGCAGCAGTTTGGAGAATTGTTTTCTGCAGTCAAATGAACAATTCCTGTTTAGATGAGATCTTTACTAAAGAATCCACTGCAGGCCAATTCAGCAATTCTGGCAATAATGTAAATGCAAAAACATCTAAACCAAATGCAGGAAAAGAAACCTTTTAAATGGTGCCTATTTCATTCAGAGAGCTGATTTAATGTGAAATCCTTTTATTTTAAATAAGGCCTAAAGTTTCATCTTGTTTATCATCTCAAACCAGCTTCAGCAACAGCTGGAAATTCTGAAAGTGAAAGCACATTTGCAGAACTTTTGTTTCCACATTCTCTAATCCTGTTCTAGGAGAAAAATTAAAAAGTCTGCACCTCCATATGAGTATCCCCCAAATATCTACCCATTTGTAAAACTCAATTTATATTGCCAATACCATGGGATATTTAAAAGAAATAAAACACTTGCCTGTTTTTCTTAGCATTCCCAATAATTTCAAACCTCAGACACGTTATCATGCCCTGATGTACAAACAAGGCATCCCAGAAATGCAGTTTAAGTGCAAATGTTGGCATCTGGGAGTGACAACAGGGAAGAAAAACAGTGAAAGCCTTGCAGAATTTAGTGACTCCATGAAATAAATCCATCCCCTATCACTGGATAACTTCAGGGGGACTGGAGTATTCACCATTAATTCAGTGTAAGAACCTTGTTTTAGACATAATAACTGCTAGAAAGCAAATAAATATTATATTTTTTTCCTAATCCTGAAGAGAATGAGACCCTCTGCTGCAGCCTCTTCAAAATTTCTCCCTGAATAAGTTTAGAGAATCCAGATAAACTCTGAGTAAATAAAGCAACCTTTTGCCCTCATGTACTTCTGTACTTGCTTATCTATAGATTTCTCTGGGTGTAACTGAAAATAAAATTTGGGTTTCTTGTTTTTTTTTACATTCATAGGTAGGATTCAAAATCAATCTAGCAATGTACCACATAATAACATGCTTCCATGAAGCTTAAAAACTGAGATTCAGCATAAAACACTGTAGCTGAAATACTGAAATACCACTGCAGGGAACAGCAACTCCAAGGAAAACACATTCGAGATGGAAGGATAAACTCCCAGTTTTATTTACTGTAGACATAAAAAGTCAGGAGCTAAACCTATCATGAGGAAATATGTACATTATGAAAGGCAGTAAATAGAAGTGGCTGCATTTTTCCACAAGCCCCCATATTAGATAGCACCACAAAGCACCAGGTCCAGGTAGTAAAACCTGTTTTTCTGACCACCCCTTCTAGAAGATCTTGGTGTGAGTGTTAAAGCCTGTAATTAACATTTTTCTTTCCATAGTTCCTTTTTTTGGTGGAACAATCAGAGTCCTTTGGTAGGCTGACATGTCTCTCACAGCAATACCCAAATCCTCCCCCAGCACAGGGAGTGAAAATGTTCCTCAGTCTGTTTGTACACAGATGGCACCTGAGTTCAAAGCCTCTCAGACTTCAGAATTGCTGCTACACGGCCACAAACACTAACAGCAGTTACACAACCTCTCAGTTCAATAAATCTAAACAAACACACAAGTACTATGGACTCCTCATGCAATGTTATAACATAAAAAATCCCATTTCATGCAACGCGCTGTAATCGTGTGTTGTGTAAAAAGTTTAAGACGAGATCATAATTCTGGGCAGGACTGCTCTGTGCAAATATGAAATTCTCTGCAGAGTAAATGCTGAAACTCAGAGGGAAACACGAGATGCAAGAAGAAAACTTCCATTGCTCTGCCTTGTCCTATAAATATTCCATACAGTTGAAAGTGTATGGAAATCATATATTTCGGATTTTATACACACAGGTGAGTTAGAGGAGTTGGAGCTGGAAATCTATGAAGAATTCTGGGATTCTGGCAACAGGGAATCTAAAAAATGTCCCAATCTGATCTGTAAATGCTGAAACTCAGAGGGAAACACAAGATGTAAGAGGAAAACTTCCATTGCTCTTCCTTATCCTATAAATATCCCATACAGCTGACAGTATGACTGATGCAAATCACATATTTTGGATTTTATACACACAGGTGAGTTAGAGGAGTTGGAGCTGGAAATCTATGAAGAATTCTGGGATTCTGGCAACAGGGAATCTAAAATATGTCCCAATCTGATCTGTAAATGCTGAGACTCAGAGGGAAACATGAGATCAAAGAAGAAAACTTCCACTGCTCTGCCTTATCCTATAAATATTCCATACAGTTGAAAGTGTGACTGATGCAAATCACATATTTTGGATTTTATACACACAGGTGAGTTGGAGGAGTTGGAGCTGGAAATCTATAAAAAATTTTGGGATTCTGGCAAAAGGAAATCTAAAATACGTCCCAATGTGATCTGTAAATGCTGAAACTCAGAGGGAAACACAAAATGTAAGAGGAAAACTTCCACTGCTCTGCCTTATCCTATAAATATTCCATACAGCTGACAGTATGACTGATGCAAATCACATATTTTGGATTTTATACACACAGGTGAGTTAGAGGAGTTGGAGCTGGAAATCTATGAAGAATTCTGGGATTCTGGCAACAGGGAATCTAAAAAATGTCCCAATCTGATCTGTAAATGCTGAGACTCAGAGGGAAACAGGAGATGCAATAAGAAAACTTCCATTGCTCTGCCTTATCCTATAAATATCCCATACAGCTGAAAGTGTGACTGATGCAAATCACATATTTTGGATTTTATACACACAGGTGAGTTAGAGGAGTTGGAGCTGGAAATCTATAAAGAATTCTGGGATTCTGGCAAAGGGGAATCTAAAAAATGTCCCAATCTGATCTGTAAATGCTGAAACTCAGAGGGAAACACGAGATGCAAGAAGAAAACTTCCACTGCTCTGCCTTATCCTATAAATATTCCTCACAGCTGACAGTGTGACTGATGCAAATCACATATTTTGGATTTTATACACACAGGTGAGTTAGAGGAGTTGGAGCTGGAAATCTATGAAGAATTCTGGGATTCTGGCAACAGGGAATCTAAAAAATGTCCCAATCTGATCTGTAAATGCTGAAACTCGGAGGGAAACATGAGATGAAAGAAGAAAACTTCCATTGCTCTGCCTTATCCTATAAATATTCCATACAGCTGACAGTGTGACTGATGCAAATCACATATTTTGGATTTTATACACACAGGTGAGTTAGAGGAGTTGGAGCTGGAGGTCTATAAAAAATTCTGGGATTCTGGCAACAGTGAATCTAAAAAATGTCCCAATCTGATTTGTGATAAAGAGGAAAGACATCAATCCCCATGGAGCTCATGAAACCCCAGCAGCCCGTAAAGCAGCACGAGCAGACTATTTTACAATGGCATAATAACAGCTGTGAGAAGACCAAAAGTAGAATCCATGCCTAATTTGAAGTTTAGAATAAACTAACACCAACTGCAACGTCTTCACCAAAATGTTGGCGTTTCATGTGGAGCTGGAATATGTTAAGAAATCGATCACATAAAAGGCAGATGAATATATTCCTCCTGTTACACTGGCATTTCTCACATGTTTTAGAGAAAAATATGTAGGACTTAAGCTATAATACATACTCATGGTTATTTAATTTCAGGCATTCAGTCTCACAGGGCAAGCAGTAATTCCTTTAGGGCCGGAGCCTCAATTTGGAGCATGCTGAACCCACAGCCACGCAGGAATCCAGCAGTAATTGCAAGGGAGCAAACTGCACAGAGGATAAACTTTTATCACTGCAAACCTGATCCTTCTGAGACAGCACATCCACCACTGACCTCAAGCAAGCTGGGATTTGGATCTATTTTTTGGGTTCTATGCATCTCTCATGAAACCCAGACGTTCCTTTGTTGGCGTGGAGTGTTCTGTGTGTATTTTCTGTTGGGATATTACCTAATATTTATTATCCTGTGTTATCAGAAATTACACAGAGCCTTTCAGCACTGCTGAGATTAGCAGGAAGCCATTCCTAACACAGGGTTAATCCCTTCCCTACACACACACATCCCCTATAAGCATGCCCAGAGCCCCACAGGGATGCTCACCCCACGCAGGGCTGGACGCACATCCCCAGAGCTGCGGCAGCTTTGTGTTTTGTAAATTGCTAATTATCAACCAGCAGAGTAGACTTTGGGATTCAGAGACTTGAATTCATAGACTTTGTCCTGAATGTGCAGCCTGCATGGCATGGAGGAGATCTGCTTAGTCATGAGGAAAGGGGGTGGCTTGTGCAAGTCCACAGAGCATCTCCTGCTAGTCCATTCCAGAAATTCCCAGCCCGGCTCTGGAGCTGCTTCCTTCTCCTCCCCTGTCCAAGGGGGATATTCCCCTGTCTCCAGGGAAAGCTTAAAAACTGCCAACTAAAGAAAAAAGGATGCTGCTTAGAAGTTGAGGTGGTTTTTTGCTGCAAATTTGGAGATTTATTACACAAACTCCTAATTTTTTCTGTCATAATTCTGATTGGAATCTACTACCATTGTCAGCATCATTTACTCGTGCAAGCATAAATGGACACACTGAAATGTGAAATTTCATTTTTTGCCTCAGTCTCACTCCTGCATTGCTTCTCCATTGCAAATGGGGAATTCTTTGCATTCTCACATCCCAGATCACACAGCATTGAGGACAGGGGCAATTATTCAATTATTTCATTTGAGTAAGAAGATGGCCCCAGTCTTGACTAGGCTGCTCGGTACTACTGCAACACAGGTAATTAAAAATATCTATATAGTTCATGTATCACGAATTTTAATTGGGGAATGATGTCATTGTTTAGTTCAGTTCTATAGAGTGGTTTATGAGAGGGCAAACAGGCCAAATAATATAATGGAAGGTGTGGGTGGAGTGGGAGAAAAATGTGAACATCATCAAATTGACTTCAGTTCTGCGAAAGTTTCCGGATAGGAAGACTGCAGGATAGGCCTTGCTTCATTTTTTTTTTCCCCCCTCTAAATTTAAAGAGCAAAACTGCACGACAGATTTATTATAATTTGCCCTGCAGTGTGAGAAGAGCTGACAACTTTGTAGCAGGAGGAAGAGGGAAGCGCATGCTGCAGCAGAAGAGCTGATGCTGAAGCAGAAATTTAATGTTTCCTATGGTTGCCACATTTATTTTCTCCTTCCTATTTCCTTATACCTGCAAGACCTGGGAGTATCCCAAGCCCACTCACCACAGGGCTGAGCACCAGGGTGATAATTTGCTTAGCACCAGCATTTTCTGCATTGTCCCTGGTACCTGAGAGCAGCACCACTGGAAAAAGGTGAACTACCCTACATTTAAAACAAAGCACAGCTGGAAGAAACTCCCTGGGCTCTTCCCTTTGTGGAAAATAAAAAGTGGAAGGGGGAAGAGACAAGAGAAATAGAAAAGGTTTATTATTTAATGAAGAAATCAATTGATGTTTCATATTCCTGAGACTCCAAAGACAAATCTTACGGCTTTTTGGAAAAGCCTCCGCAGGGAAAAAGACAGGGGAAGGAGGAGATTTTTCCCCAAGTAAATGGAGTCCTTTAAATTGTAAATTAACTCCTTTAACTTGTCCTGTTATTGGGAACCCCCAAGTTCTGTCTGAGGCGTGAGGAGTAGGACTGAGGACATCAATGTTCCCTTGCTTTGGATTGTTTCTGACTCTTCCTCTTGTTATTCACAAAAAGTGACCTGACACACAAAGAACATTTGGCAGAAAGTACCTGAAAACCAGATCCTGCTGTTAGAAAACTAGACACCATTATGGAAATACAGAGTGAAATAATGAACACCTATCACCTAATATCATGCTGGATTTAACAAAGCTATTAGTGATTAAAAATTGAAAGCAGTGGCAATAACTAATGGGAAGTGTTGTACCCATGACTTCAAAAGCCTCATGGAGAATTTGTAATTGTAGGATGATTCCTCTTGAGTAACTGCACTGGAAACTTTTACTGCGTGACAGAGAAGGACATGGGAACAATCCTCGTGAAGGAGCTTGTAAAAGAAACTCAGATTCTGAATATCACACACACACAATTAGTGATTCACAATTAGGCTACTAAAAAGGGCAAGGGAAGATCTTCAACTCCACTCTGAGCAGATTACATTAAAAAAAAAATAATCTGAAGAGGGCCTCTCCAATCAAGGTGAAAAAAAGTATTAATTTCACTTTTCATGATTTCGTCCGGCTTTGTACAAGACAAAGTTTTCATTCCACTTTTACATTTTTCTTGTTTTTGCAATAAAATCGATTTCAATATTCATTTTATTAGCCATTGCTATAAGGAGGAAATTACACTAAAAGTAATTGAAACAGTGCCTAAATTTATTTTATTGACTTAGAAATGGACTCATGGTTGTTTAAAAAAGTCCACAAGAGTCAGATCCAGAAGCACTGTTGATAAGGAGTGCATTTATCAGTCCACAAGGAAGGTTAAAAGGCACAGCTTCGATATCCTTCAATTAAATTCCAATATTTCACCGCCTCCATTTCAGATTCGTTACATGGAACACAAATTTATATCAGGAAAAATATTGCTTGTATATTCCGTGTTATAATGGATGTTTCATTGGATGTTGGGGTTAAATACATTGCATTATCCAGGAATTTGCCATTTCTAAGAAACACAGACCATCTTAAGGCTGTTTAGAAGTACAGAATCTCTGAACCACTACAAGTTAGTGAGATATTTTACAAAACTGATGCCTAAAAGCATTCAAATTCAAAAGCTGTCTGTGTAAAAATGCCTTTATATTATATTTCTGATTGGTTATCACTCAAAGCCAGTGCCAACAATTTTTTTCAGCTCTCTCTCCCCTTGACAAGCCCATGCTTATATTGTGCCACATGCCTTAACACACTGCTAGGAGTGATTTCTTGTAATCTCATAATTAAATCTCTCAGCAATTTTTGCAGCAATTTTTTTTTTTTGTGACAGCCAAAGTGAATAATGATGTCAAGCACATCACTTGATGCACCCAATTCTGATATTAACGAGAGCACACCATGAGAAACTTCTTTTCAAAGGAGAGCCCTCAGTATCATATGTCACAATTGCTTGGTGTACACTGGGAATTTTTGGTTAACTAGTAACAAATCATAGTAATCTTTTAAAAGGTAAATTACTTATTAAATGATAGGCTAATTGCTACAGAAAATAGATATTTTAAAATGGAACATTGTAACAGTGTTCTACAGCAAAAGCTTGTTCACAGACGGGGCAGCAAGTCACAAATCCAACTCAAACCCCTGGTTATTTCAAGGAGAATTAAATCTGATCCATCTGATTTAAAGGAACCTAAACTCCACGGGACATCCAGAAATTGATAATTCCCTGAGCTTTTGATCGCAATAAATACCAGCCTTACATCACTGATATTAATAACGCATCCCTGTTAAGTCAGCATAGTATTGTCGTGTGTACACAGGGCCACAAAGTTACAACACCACAGGAACTTGCACTCTCTAGCTGCAGAATCCCCTGGGGAGAAATGACACCAGGAAGATTACAAAACGCTCCTGCGAACCTGAGGCATGCCATCAAGACACAATATATTTCAACATAGCATCTCAGTTGTTGCAGGCTGTGAGAGGCTCCCCGACTTTCTGCGATTGGGAAATTGAAGGAAAAAAAAAAAAAAAAAAAAAAAGAGGAACGAGGTGTTCATTCATTCCGAGAGCAGCCAGGTGAGCCCAGCAGTGCCCTGGCGGTGCTTCCCCCACGGGCGGCAGGGATGGAGGGCGCGCAGCGGATCCATCCATCCATCCCTCCATCCCTCCGTCCATCCTTCCATCCATCCATCCATCCATGTATTCATCCATCCATCCTGCCCATCACCGCCTCACCTCAGCGGGGCGGCCCCGAGCATCCCCCGCTGCCGGCCGTGCCGGACCCGCTGCTGCAGCACCATGGACACAGCGCCCGGGCTGCCCCGGCCGGAGCGCCGGGAGCGCACCTGGAGCGCGGCCGGGGCGCTCCGGGCACCGCATCCCGCCCGGGCTCCGCCAGCGCTCCGCTCTGCCCGCTCTGCCCGCTCCGCGGAGCCCGGCCCGCCCGGCCCGGCCGGCGCACCGAGCATCCCCGGCGGCCCCGGGCTCCGCGTCCTGCCCGCCCCGAGCCCCCGCAGCCCCCGCGGCCCCGGCGGCCCTGCCCGCACAGCCCGCGGTGCCCGCGGTGCCCTCACAGCCCGCGGCTCCCTCAGCCCCGCGCTGCCCCCGCCGCCGCTCACCTCGGGGCCGGTCCCCGCAGCCGCACGGAGCTGGCGCTGTCAGTTCTCAGCGGGAGAAGCCGTTCCCTTCCAGCGGGATAAACTCCCCCGCTCGGCCCGGCCTCCCGGGCAGGGCCCGCCTCCCCCCGGCGCCGCCTCCGCCGGCCCACGGCGAGCGGGGCTGGCAGCGAGCGGGGCCGGGCCGGGAACGGGCCGGGCTGGGCACGGGAACACGGACAGGGACGGGGATGGGGACCGGGGGGCGGCCGCGGGGATGGCGAAGAAGAGCGGGACGGGAGAGGCAGCGGGCAGGAGGAGGATGAGGAGGAGGATGAGGAGGAGGAGGAGGAGGCGGCGGCTCCTTCCTCGCTGTCCCCTCGGGCCGTCCTGCAGCCCGGCCCGGCCCGGCCCGCACAGCGCAATCGGCCGCGTGGAGCCGAGGGCAGAGCGCGGCCCCGCAGCGCAGCTGGAGTTTGATCTCTGCTCCCTGTAATCTCCCGTAACTGAAAATTCACTTTTTCCGCCTGCCGGCTGCTTTCTCTTTTGCCTTGCCATGCTGCAGCCGGCTCCGCTCTGCGCTGCGCGGTTTGCTTTGGCTGGGTCGCCTCACGCCAGGCTGTGTCCTGCTGTGACAGGAGTAAAGGCTTTTCTGACAAGGTTCTTAGCAGTAACGGAGGTAAAGCAAATTCTTTTCACTTTTTTTTTTTTTCTCTTTTTTTTTTTTTTCTTGAGATTATCTCTGGGCGCTCTTCCCCCCTGCCAGGAATGCAGAGCCGAGCGGTATAGGCTGTGCTCGGTACCTCTCTCCAGAGGCAGCAAGCCCCAACAAGCCTGTCACCTCCTCTATCTCAGCCTCTGAGGCTTTGAAAAAGAAGTTAGATGTGGAAAAAAAGGCATAAGATCAACAGGCTTTAGAGAGTCATCCTGGAACTCGAGGTGCCCCGGGATACAACAGTTTATCTTGAAAAACTCCTGATCCCTTGGACATCACTGCGAGGTTGAGAGGATCCCAAATTTGCCTCATTATGTCTCTTAGTCATCAAGAGTTTTGAAAGAGAGCCCACATTTGCTTTATTATTTGTATACTGAAGGCAATTTATAGATTAGGGTTGAACACGTCAAAATACCTGGACTACCTACAGATACTAACTTTGCCTCCAGCCTTTTGTTTATGAGAACAATCTCTCTGTCTGCAGAGGCTTGAAGCCTTGTGTTAATTTTTATGAGAATTATCTGTCTATTTGTATAGGCTTGAGGTGTTACCTCTGCCTTGACAGATCAAGGATTTTTTTTTTTTTCAATTCCTGCTTTTTCCCTTTCATCTGAATTTTTTTAGCCTTGGAAATGTGGAATTTTTTTTTTAAGTGGTTCTTTTTTATTGTTTGGGTTGGGTATTTTAAAAATTATTTTAACATACTGCAGTAATAACCTATTCCAGTAATACCCTGGCTCGGAATTAGAAGCCAGGTCCTGAAAACAAGTAAAACAAACCCTCAGAATTACCATGGATGAACAAAGAGGCAAATGTGGGTAAAACAATCTTAACAAAGAGATTTTAAATGCCTTGGTTATTAATATTTCTTCCACTTTACAGCAGTAGCTGAGGTAGAGTTTCAATAGAAAGTTAAAAGGAGAAAGATCTGAGCTGGACCCTCACAGAATTCTGATTTATCCCTGGTGAGAGCAGAACTGCTGCTCTGCTGCTGGAGAATTCCCATTTAATTGAGGTGTCTGCAAAAAGGGGATCCCTCCCCAAAATCAGGGTTTTCACCTGCAAACTCTTTCAAACTCCCTGCAACTGGAAACATTCCAAAAATTGGCAGATATTGGTAACATCCAGGGGGGACTGGGCAGTCCTGCTTTGTGCCCAGGCTTTTAATAAAGGCAGAAATACAAAGCACAGTTTGGATTTTAATGAAATCACACGGGTGAGACAGATCTCTCTGTCAGTCCAGAGAAATCAGCCAAACACAGCTTTCACAGAAATATTACAAACACACTCTCACTTTCTGTCCTAAGCATTATTTTCTTTAGCAAGTTCATCTTTTGAACAGAACTCATTAAAAATAAAGCAAAACCAGAGGGATAACTTATGTAGAAATTACTTAGATTTTGTAAATATGCATTTTAGCAGATTGAGATAGGAAAGGAAAAGATTACTTAGTCTGATTTCCTGCTTAACATGGATTTTTAGGTAGGATTTGATATCCTATTAAATGTTGCTTTTGGACAGCTAATCTTAATTTGAAGAATGAAAAGATGAAGAGTTCATACATTTTCTCTGGTAATTAAAAGTATGCCTTGTTTATAATTTGAATTAATCTCTTTATTTACTTTTTTTCCTTAACAAAGAGTGTGTTTTTTGTAGAAAAACTCAGTCATTTCTGTATTGGTAAAGAAATAAAACAGGCTAGAAATGTATTATCTCTTCTGTAATCAACTTGCTTTATACAGTCCTGAAATGGTCATAATAAAGACATTTATCAGTTTCTGGTACGTTTTTGTTTGCATTGTTTGGCTGTGCAGTTTTTGATGATCCAGACTTTCTCCCCTGCTTATCTGAGAGGATTCCTGAGTTTGGCTGGGAGCTCTCTGAGAGTTATGAAACAAAATGAAATGTCAGGCTCAGGCCTTGCTGAGCATGGGCAGCTCTCCCCCAAGTTCAAAGACAAGCAGAAAAGACTCTCTCAGCATCAGTTCTGGTTTTAAAATTAGAAGATAATTTGCCTTCCACAAGGTCAATTATACTCTGGTTTTTTATTGGGTGTAAAAGCATTAGTTAATTCTTTTCATGTGAAAGAATTGCATTTTAAACTCACTTTAATCAGCCCGTTTTTCTTGGTGAGTCTTTTTGAAGCATTTATTGCATCTGAAAAAAAATATTATTTCTGCTTGCAGTTATTACTGACTGACTGTACATTATGTGTTTCAATTATTCAGAAAATTTGAAGTCGATTAAATAGAATCATATGGCAAAAATTGTTCTCACTGAGATGAGAAACCGAAATGAGGACTTTGTGGAATCTCCAGATGGATCAGGGTGTTAGCAATGACAAAATAACCTCCCCTGAGTGGTTTCATTTCTCTTTTCCATCTTGGTGAAGGAATTTCTGTGCAACAATTCCTGAGGAATTCCAGGTAGGCATTTATGGTTAGAAAAACTAATTTATTGGAGGTGATGCTGTGATTTTGACAATTTTTTTGACCACGCTGGCAACCTTGCAAGGATTTCTACCCCTTCCCATCTCTGCAGAGACACAAATTCCATATTTTATTGACTTTTTTATGTTTGCCCTGGGTTTGTGCTCAGTCTCTGGGTGCATTACTCAAGTTTAAAACCACCCCTCACGCAGTGTGCCCCATCCTGGTGCTCTGGGATGGAATGGAGGAGCAGCCAAAGTTGTAACATCTAGAGGGCAATCTCCTGCTCTGAGAGTGCAGCCAGAAATCTGACAGCCTGAGCAGCAAGCCCTGATTGTGCAAATTTCATTGCTTTAAAGGAATGGAGTTTAAATAAGTCAAAAATGTCCTGTATTGCTGCCTTTTTTAAAAGTCACCCCGTGTTCTGTCTCTTGGGTAATGCAATATTTTAATTCATATATCTGGTGTCCTTTTCTTGATAAAAAGCATATCTTATTTGCCCCAGCATATCTCACTCTGTCTTAGCTGGCAGTTTTTGCTCTGGGAAGGCCTGTTTTTAAAAAGCAAGTCAAAATATCCCAGCACACTCCTATCTGCAGCTTGCACACTCTTTTCTCGGAGGGAATTCCACGTTTCTGCTGCTATCAGTGGCATTTTGCTCAGATCCAGGGCAGGAGCTGGGGTGCAGAGTGCATTCCTGGGGCAGGGGAGGGTGCTGGGTGGGTTTGTGCTGGGGTGCAGCAGCAGGGAGGGAGGCAGGCACGGTGCAGATCTTGCCCAGATAACTGCAGAGCGGGTCAAAACAAGAACCCCTCAAAACGAGCTCCTCTGCCTGAACTGCCAGGCTCGGATAAAAACAGCAAAATCCAAGCCATGCCTGCTTTAAATTCACTACAGCCAAGATCACACCAGCCTGCCTACCTCTGATTTTAATGGGTTTTTCCTCACCTTCAGTCTCTCCCCAGCTCTTCTCTGATTTCATTTTGGAGGGAATAACTCCCTCTCTAGGACAGCCTGGCTCTTCTCTAGTGGGATATGATATTGCTGTTCCAGTCCCATTCTGATTAAGTGGGCCCAGATTGCACATCACAGACAGCTGGCAGCCAAAAGGAAATATGGGAATGAGGAGCTTAAGCACCAACTGATGTGTCAGATGTGTTAATCCATCCTCAATTCGTTTCTGAAGGAATCCTTTTAAAGCAACCAAAAAAAAAAACTCATTTAAACCCAGTTTATCCAAATTTCTCAGCTGATTGAGCTGAGACAGATTTATGAATGTAAGTTAAGTTCAGAAATGCAGATTTCTACAGTGATACATGCTCAGACATCTGCAATGAGGAGCTGATGCAACCAGGGCTCAGGGTTGTGCTGATGTGAGATGGGAAGGAGGTGGCTGGGCTGTGGTTAAAGCATGGGACTGAGCTGCTGAGAGGTCCTGCTTCTATTCCTGGTTGTGTCACTGACTTCCTGTGGGTCACCAGAGCCACTGAGCTCTGTCTCATTCCACTCATTTATAAAAAAGAAATGATATTGCATTGCTAAAGCACTGCCAGACAAGGCACTGCTGTCTGCACCATTGCTTTATGCTCATAAGAGAAATTTGTGTCAGCAGATCACAACCACATTCCTCAAGGAACTCCTTTTGGAAAATTTGCTGTCTTATACAGCGATTCAATGATTGCAGTACAGACTAAAACCTCAAAAAATACAAATTTTAACTTAAAATATCTCGAAAACTTTGCTTCCAGGTTCCCATTAAACATTTGTTCATGAAAAGGATTTTGTTTTCCTTGTGAGAGTATGAGAAAGGCACTCACTCCCTCATAATGGTGAAAAAATAATTAATTCCCCCTACCATTGTTTCTTTTAGAGGCCTGCTCATTTTGCTCATATACAAAATAGAAATATTGCATTGCTAAAGCACTGTGAGCCCAGTCATTGCTGTCTATATAATTGTTTCATTCTCATAATTGGTGTGTAATTGTATCAGTAGATCACAACTATATTCCTAAAGTTATAGCAATATATCTAGCTATATTCCTAAATATAAGCTATATTCCTAAATTTTTAGGAATTTGTGTATAATTGTATCGGTAGATCACAACTATATTCCTAAAGTTATAGCAATGTATCTAGTTATATTCCTAAATATAAGCTATATTCCTAAATTCCTAAAAGATCCCAACTATATTCCTAAAGTTATAGCAATATATCTAGTTATATTCCTAAGCATAAGCTATATTCCTAAATGTATAGGAATTTGTGTATAATTGTATCAGTAGATCCCGACTATATTCCTAAAGTTATAGCAATATATCTAGCTATATTCCTAAATATAAGCTATATTCCTAAATTTTTAGGAATTTGTGTATAATTGTATCGGTAGATCACAACTATATTCCTAAAGTTATAGGAATATATCTAGCTATATTCCTAAATATAAGCTATATTCCTAAATGTATAGGAATTTGTGTATAATTATATCAGTAGATCCCAACTATATTCCTAAAGTTATAGCAATATATCTAGCTATATTCCTAAATATAAGCTATATTCCTAAATTTTTAGGAATTTGTGTATAATTGTATCAGTAGATCACAACTATATTCCTAAAGTTATAGCAATATATCTAGCTATATTCCTAAATATAAGCTATATTCCTAAATTCCTAAAAGATCCCAACTATATTCCTAAAGTTATAGCAATATATCTAGTTATATTCCTAAATATAAACTATATTCCTAAATTTTTAGGAATTTGTGTATAATTGTATCAGTAGATCACAACTATATTCCTAAAGTTATAGCAATATATCTAGTTATAAATCAATATTCCTAAATTTATAGGAATATATATAATTACAAAGATATATTCCTAATTTTATAGGAATGTGTATGGTTATAAAGCTATATTCCTATATATATAGATATATATCTAGTTATAAAGCTATATTCCTAAAGTTGTAGGAATATACCTAGTTATAAATCTATATTCCTAAATTTATAGGAATATATATAATTATAAAGCTATATTCCTATATATATAGATATATATCTAGTTATAAAGCTATATTCCTAAATTTATAAGAATATATCTAGTTAGAAAGCTATATTCCTATATTTATAGGAATATATATCTAGTTATAAAGCTATATTCCTAAAGCTATAGGAATATATATAATTATAAAGATATATTCCTAAATTTATAGGAATGTATATAGTTAGAAAGCTATATTCCTATATGTATAGATATATATCTAGTTATAAAGCTATATTCCCAAATTTATAGGAATGTATATAGTTATAAAGCTATATTCCCAAATTTATAGGAATGTATATAGTTATAAAGCCATATTCCTAAATTTATAGGAACATATCTATAATGAAACTCTATTCACAAATTTTTAGTAATATATATATATATTTCTAAAGCTATATTCCTGTATGTATAGATATATATCCATTTATAAAGTTATAATCCTAAATTTATAGGAACATATCTAGTAATGAAACTCTATTCACAAATTTTTAGTAATATATATATATTTCTAAAGCTATATTCCTAAAGTAAGTAATTTGGATAATTTTCTGTCTCGCACAGCAAGTCAGTGATTCCAGTAAAGACTAAAAACCCTAAAGCACAAACTTTTCCTCAAAACACCTGGAGAACTTTGCCTCCAGATTGCCATCAGCCATTTGCTCACGAGGAGGATTGTGTTTTCCTTGTCAGAGTATGAGAAAGGTACTCGCTGCCTCATAATTGTGAAAAACTAATTAATCCCCCCCCTCCCATTGTTTCTTTTGGAGGGCTGCTTGAAGATCTCTTGGTACTTCCATTTCCTATAACCTTTGTCCTGCTTTATAGTTTTTATACATTGTTGTGATGGAGTTCATTTGCAGCACTATTTTTAAACCCCCTCCCTGCTTTTTACATATTTCCCCCAAATCTCCAGGGGGCTGGGATGGATGTGGAAATGCTGCCTGCCCATGAAATGCTGATGATGCTGCAGGGCAGAGCTCCCAAATCCCAGGGGAATCCTGCAGTGGGGAGCATCTCCTCCTCCCCCTGAGGAGCAGTTCTCAGCCCTCCTCTCATGGATCCCTCATTCCCATCACCACAATTTTGATTTCTACTGCAAAGAGGTTCTAAATCAAAGAAATCAGGGTCTCTTCCAAATGTCCTGTAATCAGGTTTATTGAGTTAAATGCTTCAAGATATTTTGGAATTATTTAGGGTGGATATGACTGGAAGAGAATTAGATGACTTTCAGATTATGCTACAGATTTAATGATGTTTGCTGAAATTCCTTAATTAGTCTTTACATTGAATCATTGAATGTCACTCTTTACAGTGAATGGGTAGCATGGCTTTTGATAAAGGAGCAAAGATTGAATAGAGCAGTTTCTTGATTGTCTTTGTAATTAATATACATTATTATGACCCTAAATGTCCTAAAACAATGTCATTTTAGTCCTGTCAGTTGTGAAAGGATCACAATAAAATGTGAGCATCCTTTTCTTACAGCTCACAAATTGTGCTGCAGAGGATTCTTTATGCACAGGTGTGGATAAATAACATAAATAAACACCAAACTCTGCCTTCTGATTTCATCCAGGCAGGAGTGGGAGACCCAGACAAAACCCAGTGAAAAAATCACCCCAATATTTATCCTATTTATCCTTTCCCAGGGTTATTTTGTGTAAATCCACAGAGATGCTGAACCCAAAGGCCTCAGATGAGATTTTGAAAAGTGTGATAAATATCTCCTTACTCCGTGATTAAACCTTCATCATAAAAATGTGCAGGGAGTTCTGCTGGGCAGAAAAACAGGGACTTTAATCCTGACTCAATTATGCTTTGCAGAAGAACAAGAAAACAAAATATGGCCAGGCAAAGCAGCTTGAAATAGGTGCTACATTAAAGGCATCGTGTTCCAGCCATGCAAATTGCTCTGCTTTGTCTGCTCCCCTTCTCAACTGACTCTTGGTAGTCTTTCAAATAAGTCATTATTTTCATTTAAGATCTGAAGACTCCTAAAAAATAAAGTTAATAACTGGTTGTTAGGCTGTGCAGAGCATTAGAGGATGCCAGGTAACCTGAGCAGTGAATCAGGGGCTATTTTGGGGAGAAAAATATTACAATAATTTTCAGGAAATAACCTTTTTGTTCCAAAACAGCTGTCATTGAACACCATTATATCTACAACAATTAAAATTATCTTTGGTAACTTTTAGTATTTGGCACTGCTCCATCATTGTTCAGTTAAATATTTTTCAAGTGTTTTAGGACTTCTGCCCACTGTGTGCCTGAAACCCTTCATCATCACTGGAGAAGCTCCTGGGTTTGTCCTGTTTTGCTCTCTCAGGACATTTGACCATTTCTGTGGAGGTTTTTTTTTGCCATTCTATAGCAGCAGCCCTTCTGCTGACTCAACCTGAGCTCTATAGAATTTGCCTTTTCATGTCAAGGGTTGAATGCCAAAAAAAAATTTTTAAAATGAAAAAAAAAAAAAAAAAGTGCTAGCTAACATATAAAGTGAATTAGGAAGCATGTGCAAACATCCTGGTGAATTTAAATAGCTGGTTGGATCAGAAATGGAGGAAAAATAACACTGGGTCAGGAACAACACACAAAGCAGCCAGAAACCTGGTATTTCTAATTTGGGATATAAATACTCCCTGCTGAAAATTTCTTTGTTACAAGATGCAATTGATTACATAAAGGCAGGTCTAGAGTAGAGGGTAGCGTTGGTTGATGGCTTTAATATGTTTCAAACCCCAATTAAAAATATTTCCACATTGCTGGGATTTTTTTTCCCCTCAGATTGTAACTAGCTGATAGTGCAAATAGCATTTTAAAATGTTTTTCAGAATGAAATTGGAGTTATTTTTATTGTAATAGCGTTGTAATTGCTCTCTGTGGCTCTGAGTCCTCACTCTTAGCAGAGGAGAGCTGAAAAAGCTCTTCAAAAAGTCTTTTATACACATGTGAGGTATGGTAATTTTTTATTAATAGCTCATTTGCATACTCTGGCATGTTTAATTTTATTTGCATAAGTTAATATAGAAGCATCTCTTCTATGGGATGTGGAGCAGATGCCATCAAACTCATTTTTCCTACAGAAGTTTTTTCTCTGTGAACTTCATTAAGATTATTTTCTTCCCCTGTGGTTGTGTGAGCAAAACAGTGAAATTCTGGGGATTTACAGAGGACCTTGTGCTGATTTCTGCATTTCAGTTTTATTTAAAGCAATAAATAATAGAATTCAGTGCACCATGGAGTAGAACGTGGCAACTCACTGCTGTTGCTGTGAACTGCAGTAAATTTAATATCAATTCCCTGCTTTTATTTGAGAATTGTGGAGATTTGGGCCTGGCCATTGTTCTGTGCTCCAGCAGCTGAGCCTGGAGCCAAACCTGGGGAAGAAAAGTGCAGAAATAGGGGTAGAATGGTAGGACAGAAAATTGGATTCTGTTGGGAAATTCTCATGGTAATTTATTGTGGCTTTGATTTATTTAATTTATTTATTTTCCTGCTCAAATATGCTTAGCAGCAAACTATCCACTTGTAAAAGCTTTTTGTGTTGAATGGAGTTTGGCCCTTTGCTGAATTTTTTCTCTCAATAGACTTTGTAGGTAACTCAATTTCTGTCATAAATCACTGAAAAGCTGATTTTTAAAAGGATAAAAAAAGTGTATCAGAAATCAAGATTATCTTATGATAACCCCTCTCCTCAGAGTGTGGCAGTTCCAATCACGTCACAGTAGAAATCACTTTTTTGGTAACAGCTGCTTTTCCATAATTTTGGGTTTTTTTAAAAAAAATAATTGACACCTGCTTCCAGAGAGCAAAACATCATTTTAAATATGAGTAAAAACCAATGTACAGCTTTTCCTTCCAGCCAAGCACAGGAGTTTCAGCTCACTGGGGGTTGTTCTCACTTTAATTCCTAGAAATAGATGGGTCACTACTGAGAGCAGGGGGAAGCTACAACAGGAAAGATTTTGGGGGAAAAATGGATTTTTGTGCACTGGGGTTTGAGCAGTTTTCCTCTACAAGGACATTTTGGCAGGCAGGATGAAACAACAAGGATTGATAATGGAATATAAAAAGCATAACAATAAATGCCCAAGAAGTGAGAGGCAGAATTTCAGGTTTTATATCCATGCTGTAACACTGAGCAGGAGTGCTGCAGGATTTTAAATTCCATTGAGATCAGGAGAACAAAAAGATAACAAAATTGCCTTTGTCTGTAGATATACATCCAGAAATTTGCTAGAAATTGGGAAAAAAAGTTATTGGTTTTAAGAATTCATCCTTTAATAACTGAGTTATTAAACAGTGCACCATGGAGTAGAACCTGGCAACCCACTGCTGTTGCTGTGAACTGCAGTAAATTTAATATCAATTCCCTGCTTTTATTTGAGAATTGTGAAGATTTGGGCCTGGCCATTGTTCTGTGCTCCAGCAGCTGAGCCTGGAGCCAAACCTGGGGAAGAAAAGTGCAAAAATAGGGGTAGAATGGTAGGAAAGAAAATTGGATTCTGTTGGGAAATTCTCATGGCACATTGTAATTTATTGTGCCTTTGATTTATTTAATTTATTTATTTTCCTGCTCAAATATGCTTAGCAGCAAACTATCCACTTGTAAAACCTTTTTGTGTTGAATGGAGTTTGGCCCTTTGCTGAATTTTTTTTCTAAATAGACTTTGTAGGTAACTCAATTTCTGTCATAAATCACTGAAAAGCTGATTTTTAAAAGGATAAAATACAGATAACAAAGTGTATCAGAAATCAAGATTATCTTATCATAACCCCTCTCCTCAGAGTGTGACAGTTCCAATCATGTCACAGTAGAAATCACTTTTTTGGTAACAGCTGCTTTTCCATAATTTTGGGGTTTTTTTTTAAAAAATAATTTACACCTGCTTCCAGAGAGCAAAACATCATTTTAAATATGAGTAAAAACCAATGTACAGCTTTTCCTTCCAGGAAGGAGTTTCAGCTCACTGGGGGTTGTTCTCACTTTAACTCTTGGAAATAGATGGGTCACTACTGAGAGCAGGGGGAAGCTACAACAGGAAAGATTTTGGGGGAAAAATGGATTTTTGTGCACTGGGGTTTGAGCAGTTTTCCTCTACAAGGACATTTTGGCAGGCAGGATGAAACAACAAGGATTGATAAAGGAATATAAAAAGCATAACAATAAATGCCCAAGAAGTGAGAGGCAGAATTTCAGGTTTTATATCCATGCTGTAACACTGAGCAGGAGTACTGCAGGATTTTAATTAACTTCCATTGAGATCAGGAGAACAAAAAGATAACAAAATTGCCTTTGTCTGTAGATATACATCCAAAAAAATTACTAGAAATTGGGAAAAAAAGTTATTGGTTTTAAGAATTCATCCTTTAATAACTGAGTTATTAAACAGTGCACCATGGAGTAGAACCTGGCAACCCCCTGCTGTTCCTGTGAACTGCAGTAAATTTAATATTTAATAAATTCAATTTAATAAATTAAAATTTAATAAATTAAAATTTAATAAATTCAATTCCCTGCTTTTATTTGAGAATTGTGAAGATTTGGGCCTGGCCATTGTTCTGTGCTCCAGCAGCTGAGCCTGGAGCCAAACCTGGGGAAGAAAAGTGCAAAAATAGGGGTAGAATGGTAGGACAGAAAATTGGATTCTGTTGGGAAATTCTCATGGTAATTTATTGTGGCTTTGATTTATTTAATTTATTTATTTTCCTGCTCAAATATGCTTAGCAGCAAACTATCCACTTGTAAAAGCTTTTTGTGTTGAATGGAGTTTGGCCCTTTGCTGAATTTTTTCTCTCAATAGACTTTGTAGGTAACTCAATTTCTGTCATAAATCACTGAAAAGCTGATTTTTAAAAGGATAAAAAAAGTGTATCAGAAATCAAGATTATCTTATCATAACCCCTCTCCTCAGAGTGTGGCAGTTCCAATCACGTCACAGTAGAAATCACTTTTTTGGTAACAGCTGCTTTTCCATAATTTTGGGTTTTTTTAAAAAAAATAATTGACACCTGCTTCCAGAGAGCAAAACATCATTTTAAATATGAGTAAAAACCAATGTACAGCTTTTCCTTCCAGCCAAGCACAGGAGTTTCAGCTCACTGGGGGTTGTTCTCACTTTAATTCCTAGAAATAGATGGGTCACTACTGAGAGCAGGGGGAAGCTACAACAGGAAAGATTTTGGGGGAAAAATGGATTTTTGTGCACTGGGGTTTGAGCAGTTTTCCTCTACAAGGACATTTTGGCAGGCAGGATGAAACAACAAGGATTGATAATGGAATATAAAAAGCATAACAATAAATGCCCAAGAAGTGAGAGGCAGAATTTCAGGTTTTATATCCATGCTGTAACACTGAGCAGGAGTGCTGCAGGATTTTAAATTCCATTGAGATCAGGAGAACAAAAAGATAACAAAATTGCCTTTGTCTGTAGATATACATCCATAAATTTGCTAGAAATTGGGAAAAAAAGTTATTGGTTTTAAGAATTCATCCTTTAATAACTGAGTTATTAAACAGTGCACCATGGAGTAGAACCTGGCAACCCCCTGCTGTTGCTGTGAACTGCAGTAAATTTAATATCAATTCCCTGTTTTTATTTGAGAATTGTGAAGATTTGGGCCTGGCCATTGTTCTGTGCTCCAGCAGCTGAGCCTGGAGCCAAACCTGGGGAAGAAAAGTGCAAAAATAGGGGTAGAATGGTAGGACAGAAAATTGGATTCTGTTGGGAAATTCTCATGGTAATTTATTGTGCCTTTGATTTATTTAATAACTGAGTTTAATAACTGAGTTATTAGACCTGCTGATCTTAGCTGAGGAGAAGGAAAATTCTTGGGCTCACTGCTCTCACCTGTGGCAGCTCCTCCTCCCATTCTGTTCTCTGGTTCCAGTTTCCTGTTTACTCATCCTGCAGCTCCAGGCTGCTTTTGGCTGGAGTTTTATTCATAAAACTATATTCACATTCATTCATATTCATAGTCATTTATTCATTTTTAATTTAATTGATTTTGTTGTGTTGTTGGAAATTTCAGCTCCATTGATATTTTACCTCAGCTGTTTCTGTTTGGTAATATTCTTATTTTAACTTGTGTGATGTGATCTCTGATGGTCTGATCCATTTACCAGCTCAGGTTTTTAAATGGTCTCAAACTTTAAATTAATGTTTGTATTTTTGAGAAACAGTTTCTATAAAAATATCCAGGTTTTTTTTTTTTTAATAGACAGCATTAAAACTTATTTCCCAGAGACATTTATTCGGTTCTCTAATACTCTGAAGCCACTTAAACTGAGATAATAAATAATGATTTCAGGTGAGAATAGGAGTGTGCACAGGCTGCTCTGAGATTTGTGGGTATGGCAGCAAACCCACTTGTTAAATTCACCTCTTTGCATCTTTTAAAAACCATTCTCTAAATACTCTGTGTCTCTCCAATACCTGCTCAAGTCATTTATAAGACAATATTTGATAATTATTCCCTCACATGTCTAAACCCTGGTTTATGGATGTTTTTTCTGGAGTGTTGTTGGCTTCCAGCTACACTTTTCCTTCCCCCTTTCCCAGAGCTCTGCTTTTCCAGGAGCCAATTTTCTGTTCCCCTTGAGCTTAAATAACAACACTGAGCTGTGCTGGAGCTCTCCTGAATGGCTATTTCAATAAATTATAAACCTTCCCCAGCCCTCATTTCAAATTCAAATGTGTGACTCAAAGGTAGAGAGAGCTGCCCTGGACTTAAGCCAGGCTTAAAATCCCTTTTAAGTGAGACAGGACTACAAAATTGTGTGGGGATCTTTGATTTGTTCAACCATCACCTTTTACCTGTGGGGTTTCAGCTTCAGGAGCATCAGCATCCCCCAGGATTTTTTAAAACTCTCTTTTTACCCTTTGTTTCTACACAAACCAGGTAGAAGAAACACTTCCTTACTCTAGAAATTGATGCTCATTATGTAGGGCACAGCACTAACAACAAAAATCCCAAACTCCAAACCAAAACTGAAGTAAGAGGCAGAATAATGATCAAAAAGTCTTTCCAAAGGCTTTGGATTGATTTGCATAATGAGAACATTAGGAAAAGCCAGAGTTAATTGAAGAAGGGTTGACTTGAGAACTCTTCAATTTGAAATCAGCCTTGGTAAAACCCAGAGTTTCTGAGTCCTGGATTCACCATGGATGTGCTGCAGTTTCCCTGAGCTGAGGGAAATGAATCTTCTCAAATTCTGGAATTTATTCCCTGCCTGAATGGTGCATCCTGTGCCCAAAATTCCATTTCTCCTGCCAAGCAGCTGGCCAGTCTAACAAATGAAATTTCTAAATGAAATTCCCCTGATAGAGGAAAAATTCCCCTACAAAATGAGGGTAGGAGAAGATTTGGTTGTCACCTTCTGACCTGCCATGTCTCAGAAAAGCCAGGCTGCAGGTGGGCAAAGCTGCATTTTGGAGAGGACCTTCCCAAAACATATTTCCAGATTTATTTATTTATTATTATACTGCACCTGAGGCCATTCACATCAGGCCTTTTGCAGAAAGAGCTTTCTCAGTTATTTAATATTCAGTTCCGTTATTAATATTTATTTTTTTAATATTTTTTGTTGTTGTTGTTTATCCTCCAGTGCTAAAATTTCTAAATTTTCTCTGAGCTTTCTAAAAAGAGCTGCACTTCTGTCATGGGGGCTGTCAGCTCTCCTGGGAGTAGAAAAGCTGGAATTAGTGAGAAATGTTGGTGAGGAACACAGCCCTGAATTACCCCTTCCATGCAACCTCAGGTGAGTGGCTCTCCTTGGTGCTTTAGGGGCAGAAATGTTAAACATTAAAAATCTGCTCGGTTGTGAACAAGATCCTTGGAGCAGATAAATGGCCCTGCAATAATTTCAGCTCCTGGAGCAGATGTTAATTAGGCTGGGGGTAATTTTTAAAGCATTGCCATAGCCCAAGTTTCCAGAATGTTTCCTGCTCAAAGCAAAATTTGGGAAATTCTTTTTGCCAAGTGGCTGGAATATAAGAAAATAAAGACATTTCCATAAATTATTGGGTTTTTTTGGTTTTTTTAGCTCCTTAAACCAGCAAGGTGATTTGAGCTTTTCAGGGATTTCCTTAAAGGACAGAGCCAAAGGATAAAGCTGGATTTGGAATGCTACAGAAGTTTTCTCTCAGCAAAGCTCTTCTGTATTTTCTGACAATTTTTAAAATATCTTTGTGGCATCATTACTTGTCCCCCAGTGCCACACATGGTGACACGTGTCTGCTGTCACTGCCTTGGAATATTTGATATTCCTGGGGTGATTTGTGGCTCAGGGACTGCAGGAATCGAGGCTTCAGCTCATTTCTGGCAGAGAGATGAGCAGAATTTAAACTTTTGCTCCTTTTCTCAGGAGTGTGGGGCAGGGGCTGCAGGAATCAAGGTTTCAACTCCTTTCTGGCAGAGAGATGAGCAGAATTTAAACTTTTGCTCCTTTTCTCAGCAGTGTGGGGCAGGCTCTGAGGGGGTTCTGTTCCCCAGCTCTGTTTTGGTGGGTGATCTGCAGCCCACCATGGAAATCAGACATTCCTGAACTGAAAATAACAAATGGAAATGTTGTTTTCTGCAGCTTTGCTTTCCCGAGTCTGAAAAACCTTTTCAGACACCTGTACAACTAAAGCTGCCTGGATGAAATCTGGGGTGCAGACAGAAAAATCCATTCCTGCTGAAACCCAAACCCCTTCTTTTGTACAGAAGAGAAATTCCTTCAAGAATGGGAACTGTGAATCAGCTTTTTCTTGGATTCCAGCACAATTCCTTCCTGAGGGTGAGGAAGGTGCCAGAAGGTGACAAAGTCATGAGGTGAGAGAAGCAGCTTCCACAGAGGAGTGAAGTTCTCAGAGATGCTCTGGCACTCCTGTTCTGCTCAAGGGCTCATCTGTGTCTGGAGATGAGCCTCACCTTGTCCTCCTTGTGCCCATCTCCTCCCTGACTGCTCCTGTCTCTCCCTGATAACTTTCAATATTCCTGTGCAGGTGAGGAGTCAATCTGAGGAAAGGCCCTGGAGTTTCTGCACAGAACCTCTCAGGTGGTCACAAGGGTTTGCTTGGTGCAGGGCTCTGTTTTGCAGACATGGCAAGCAGCTTCTCTAGGTTTGGTTTCCACACCACCCAAAAATCCAATTGACAGTGACACGAGAAGTGATGAAATGTCAATAAAAACAGATATGAGAAATGATGAAATGTCAATAAAAACAGGTGATGGTTTCTGAATTAATGAGCAATTTAAATGGCTCCCACATTGCAGGGGCCACTGGAGGGCTGTTGGTACAACCTGGGGGTATTTGAGGGTGTGGGAAGAAAGGAAAAACAATTTCCAGCTTTGGTGTGGCCTGGAGACAGCAGGGACACAGAGTGACCCCAAGAATGTAAAGGTAAAGATTGGGATCAAATCAGAACAAAACTTTGCTGCTTCAACACCCCCAATATTTTATTTATTGATGTGTCTGAGTGTTGAAGATTGGTAGCACCCAGCAATTAATTTCCTTCATCCAGAGTTGCTTTCATCCATTCTTTCCTCTATGTTGAGCAATTTCATGAGCAGTAAAATCCATTAATCTTTCCCTATACATGAAATTTATCATCACATTTCCCATACATTAAATTTATCGTCACATTTCCTATACATTAAATTTATTGTCACATCTCCTATACATTAAATTTATCATCACATTTCCCATACATTAAATTTATCGTCACATTTCCTATACATTAAATTTACCATCACATTTCCCATACATTAAATTTACCATCACATCTCCTATACATTAAATTTATCGTCACATTTCCCATACATTAAATTTACCATCACATCTCCTATACATTAAATTTATTGTCACATCTCCTATACATTAAATTTATCGTCACATTTCCCATACATTAAATTTATCGTCACATTTCCCATACATTAAATTTATTGTCACATTTCCTATACATTAAATTTATCATCACATTTCCCATACATTAAATTTATTGTCACATCTCCTATACATTAAATTTATCATCACATTTCCCATACATTAAATTTATCATCACATTCCCTATACATTAAATTTATCGTCACATTTTCTATACATTAAATTTATCGTCACATCTCCTATACATTAAATTTATCATCACATTTCCTTCATTCCTTTCTAAGGCTACAAGAACACCTCTATGTCCATAGCAAACTTTACACAGAACACTTGGCTTCAGAGCTGTCCAGAGTATTTTATTTATGCTATTTCTTTTATAATATTTATTATTTTCAAGGTATTTATTATAAAATAGTCAATAATTCAATAAATACAAAATGAAAAAATTCAATTTATTTTATTGCCCCATTGCGGGGATGGCCCGGCCCCTCCATCCCAGCTGCTGCCGGAAAAATAATTGAAATTATTTTTCCAATTTATTTATTATAAGGTAATAAATACTTCAATAAATAAAAAAATATAAAATAAGTCAATTTATTTTTATTACTTTTCAATGTATTTATTATAAAAGAATACTTTAATAAATATAAATAAATATTAAATAATTCCATTAATTTTGTTATTTTTCAATTTGTTCATTATAAAGTAATAATTCAATAAATAGAAATACATATAAAATAAAATAATTCTAGTTATTTTATTATTTTTCAATTTATTTATTATATAATAATAAATAGTTCAATAAATACCAATAAATATAAAATGAAATAATTCTATTTATTTTGTTTTTAAAAAATTTCTTTATTATGAAGTAATAAATACTTCAATAAATATAAGTAAATATTAAATAAGATAATTAATGTTTTTTTATATTTCAATTTATTTATTATAAAATAATAAATAATTCAATAAATAGAAATAAATATAAATTGAAAAAATTCCATTAATTTTGTTATTTTTCAATTTTTTTATTATAAAATACATCAACAAATAAAAATGAATATAAAATGAAATAATTCCATTTCTTTTGTTATTTTTCAATTTATTTGTTATAAAATAATAAATATTTCAATAAATAAAAATAAATATAAAATAAGATAATTAACTCAATTTTTTTGTTTTTCAATGTATTTATTATAAAATAATAAACACTTCAATAAATACAAAATGAAGTAATTCCATTTATTTGATTACTTTTTTATTGATTGATGATAAAATATTTTATTCCATTCAGTACACAATACCACTCCGGCATTACAGCTTAATTCTGTATAACTCTATTTAATCCCATCTCCCTAAACACCCAATTCACCCCTTTCTGCTCCTTATCTGCTCCTCTATAAAATATAAAACATTTTATAAATAAAATAATAAAATAATAAAATATTTTATAAATAAAATAATAAAATATAAAATATTTTATGAATAATAAAATAAAATATAAAATATTTTAGAACTAAAATAATAAAATATAAAAGATTTTATAAATAATAAAATAAAATATAAAATATTTTATAAATAAAATAATAAAATAATAAAATATTTATAACTAAAATAATAAAATATAAAATATTTTATAAATAAAGTAATAAAATAGAAAATATTTTATAACTAAAATAATAAAATAGAAAATATTTTATAAATAATAAAATAAAATATAAAATATTTTATAAATAAAGTAATAAAATAGAAAATATTTTATAAATAAAATAATAAAATATAAAATATTTTATAAATAATAAAATAAAATATAAAATATTTTATAAATAAAATAATAAAATATAGAATATTTTATAACTAAAATAATAAAATATAAAGTATTTTATAAATAATAAAATAAAATATAGAATATTTTATAAATAAAATAATAGAATATAAAATATTTTATAACTAAAATAATAAAATAGAAAATATTTTATAACTAAAATAATAAAATAGAAAATATTCTATAAATGAAATAATAAAATAGAAAATATTTCATAACTAAAATAATAAAATAGAAAATATTTTATAACTAAAATAATAAAACAGAAAATATTTTATAACTAAAATAATAAAATATAAAATATTTATAACTAAAATAATAAAATATAAAATATTTATAACTAAAATAATAAAATATAAAATTTGCCAGGCTGACACCCCCCTGGAGCCGCTCCCTGGAGCTCCGCGGGCGCTCCGGCCCCAGCCCCGGCCATCCCCGCTGCCCCCGGGGCTCCACACACAGGGAGGGGCTGGGGGCACACGGGGCTGGGGAAGGGTCAGGGGTCTCAGCAGCCCCTCTGGAGATCTCAGCCCTCACTCGAGAGAGGCTGCAGACCACAGAGAGGAACCTAGCAGGTGAAATACCAGAAAGATGGTGTTTAACATTCAGGGGAAACTGAACTGATCACAAAGTGACATCACAGATGCAGAGGAGAAGGAAAAGAAAGGCTGGAAAGCCATATTGTCAGCTCCTCCTGTACCAGACCGAGTGTAATTACTAGACTGAGTGTAATTACTAATAAATTCCCAAAATGTACTACTGGAATTGGGATGCAGGGCAGGATGAAGGAACCATAAACCATACATGTTGTAGACAGACGCCAGTATCTTTGTAAACGCTTTATAAATCATCATCACCAAGGCCAGCACAGCTATTCCAATCCGTACCCCTGTACCGCAAAAATTACGTGTTCTGGACCATATTCCTAGTGACCAGAAAGGCATTGAAATCTCAAAAAGGTCCAGAGCCCAGAGCCACACGAAGGCTTCACCCCCAGAGGCATTATGGATTCAAGCAGCATGGCTACTGACTGCTTTAACAACAGCAAACACACAATTAATAGAGCTTTTTTCCACCTTTTCCAGCCCCACGACTGGGCGCCAATCTGCAGTCCAGATCCATTCTTCCTCCCTCCCCTGCTGGGAAGGAAATTTTCCCACATCCTGGTGCTGTCGTGCTGGGGCTGGCTGTCGGTGCTGCCACCTTTGTCCCCCTGCAGAGGGAATGTGCTCCGGCCGCAGCCGGGATGGAGGGGCCGGCCATCCCCGCAATGGGGCAGCGGTCACATCCCCTGCTGGCTCCTGCTCGCAGCCTTGGATCCTGTTCTTGCATCCTGGGGCTGGAAGTTCTGTTTACTGCAGCGCTCACAATAGCCCCGGGGAACGAGGACTCCCAGAACACAATAGCGAACCTCCCCAGGAGCTGCCAAGAGGGGAAAAAAATCCATTTCCTTCCCTGGCACTGCTGGGATGTAGGTAAGGCTGCGCACAGCCCGGCCAGCCAGGGCGGCACAACAACACTGCTGGGCTGCCACCGAGGTTCACTCGAGAAAATGTCTGTTTTTCTGGGGTAATGGGGGTCTAGAATGACTTTTCTTGTTTGAGGGGGTTCTATAAAGAGAAATAAAGAAGGATGGAAAGAACATATTTAAGGAGAAAGGAAACCGTGGGCACCTTAATTCTCAACCTGCCCTGCAGGTAGCAAGAAATGCCATTTAAATTAGAGGATGCCCTGAGTGCCTATGGAAATGATGGGGTCTAGAATGACTTTTCTTGTTCCAGGAGAATGAGGGGGTCTAGAATGAATTTTCTTGTTCGAGGAGGTTATAAAAAGAGAAGAAAGAAAAATGGAATACAAACATTCAAGGAGGAAGGAAACTGCGGGCACTACAATTGTCAACCTGGCCTGCAGGTAGCAAGAAATGCCATTTAAATTAGAGGGTGCCCCATGGAAAACATGGACCATAAGGGGGTCTAGAATGACTTTTCTTGTTCGAGGAGGTTCTATAAAGAGAAATAAAGAAGGATGGAAAGCAAAGATTTAAGAAGGAAGGAAACTGTGGGCATCTAAATTCTCAACCTGCTCTGCAGGTAGCAAGAAATGCCATATAAAATAGAGTGCCTATAGAAAACATGGACAATGAGGGGGTCTAGAATGAATTTTCTTGTTCGAGGAGGTTATAAAAAGAGAAAAAGAAAAATGGAATACAAACATTCAAGGAGGAAGGAAACTGCGGGCACTACAATTGTCAACCTGCCCTGCAGGTAGCAAGAAATGCCATTTAAATTAGAGGGTGCCCTATGGAAAACATGGACAATGAGGGGGTCTAGAATGACTTTTCTTGTTCGAGGAGGTTCTATAAAGAGAAATAAAGAAGGATGAAAAAAACATATTTAAGGAGGAAGGAAACTGTGGGCATCTCAATTCTCAACCTGCTCTGCAGGTAGCAAGAAATGCCATTTAAAATAGAGTGCCTATAGAAAACATGGACAATGAGGGGGTCTAGAATGAATTTTCTTGTTCGAGGAGGTTCTATAAAGAGAAGAAAGAAAAATGGAATGCAAAGATTTAAGGAGGAAGGAAACTGTGGGCACCACAATTGTCAACCTGCCCTGCAGGTAGCAAGAAATGCCATTTAAAATCGAGTGCCTATGGAAAACATGGAGACAATGAAAGGGTCTAGAATGACTTTTCTTGTTCAAGAGGGTTATATAAAAAGAAAAAAGGTTCTTTTTCAAGGAGGTTATATAAAGAGAAAAAAAGAAGAATAGAAAGCAAACATTTAAGGAGAAAGGAAACTGCAGGAATTCCAATTGTCAACCTGCCCTGCAGGTAGCAAGAAATGCCATTTAAATTAGAGGGTGCCCTATGGAAAACATGGACCATAAGGGGGTCTAGAATGACTTTTCTTGTTCGAGGAGGTTCTATAAAGAGAAATAAAGAAGGATGGAAAGCAAAGATTTAAGGAGGAAGAAAACTGTGGGCATCTCAATTCTCAACCTGCTCTGCAGGTAGCAAGAAATGCCATATAAAATCGAGTGCCTATAGGAAACATGGACAATGAGGGGGTCTAGAATGAATTTTCTTGTTCAAGGAGGTTCTATAAAGAGAAATAAAGAAGGATGGAAAGAACATATTTAAGGAGAAAGGAAACCATGGGCATCTCAATTCTCAACCTGCCCTGCAGGTAGCAAGAAATGCCATTTAAAATAGAGTGCCTATGGAAAACATGAGGATATCTTGCTTGTAGATAGAGGCAGAGTATGTCTGGAAAACAGACATTCCTGAACTGAAAATAACAAATAAAAATGTCGTTTTCTGCAGCTTTGGTTCCTGAGTTATAATATATTATATTATGAATATAATAGGAATATATTATAATATGCATATATGAATAATTATGAATATATGAATATTAATATTATTAATATTATGAAATATCAGTAGCAGAAATTCTAACATGACTGGGAATACCCATGGGACATTTCTGGAAGTGTGAAACAGCCAAGAGAATTAACCAGAATGTACAGGACTGCTACTGCAGGGTTCTGCTGGTTCTTCTGCTTCCCAAAAATGCTTTCCTTGCATGGGAGAAGGACACAGGGGCTGAGGTGAGAAGCAAGGATGATATCCATGGTATTTCCCCCTCCTTTTCCCTGGAGAGTGAGGAAGGAATAGCACAGACACCACTGAGGCTGGGCCTGGAGAAAACTCAGAGACCAAAGTGCTGAAGGACTTCTTGGTTTGTGCTGAAAGGGAGAGTGAACAGGAAAGGGCTGGAGGGACAAAATGGAAACATTTTACCTTAACATTTTACATTTACATTTTACATTACATGTCTTACATTTTATTTTAACATTTTTATTCAACTGGGACCCTCTCACCCTTTCCTACTTCACTGGGAAGGGTGTGGGGGTCCCAGTTGTTGGTTTTTCTGGGTCTGGACTGAAGGCACTTGAGACAGTAATTTGTGTTCAGACTCAAGTGTTTATTACTTCTTATCAGTAAAACAGTCTCATTACTGTGAGTGTGGCAGCTTTTCATTAGAATACATAAAATGGCCACCAATCTCTTGTTACAAGGACTTTTAAGACTAAACTATCCAATTAAGAACTGACACCTGGATTATTTTCCCTTTTAACCCAATTACTGATCCCAAAGAGCCTGCAATGCGGACTTTTCTGCCCAATTACAAAATGCCACCCACACCCACGAAGTAGGAGGAAGAAGAAGCATAGAGAAGAAACCCAGGATGACACCCTATGCCCTCCATCTTGCTTTCATCCACAACATACTAAAAACTCCAAAACTAAATTCCGCACCAAGTGATATAACTACACTACTCTCTATAATCTATTTCACACTTTTGTGGATTCTGGTTTACCTTAAAGTCTAGGAAACTTTCTCCATGAATGAGGGTCAAAGTCAGAGCTTCCCTGGGGGTCAGGGCACCCCAAAGCAGACACAGAAATAATCCCAATGCTCTGGGTTTGCACAAAAGGGAAACAGAGGAGCCACAGAAATGAGAAAGAAACAGAAAGAGAAAACAGATGAGTAGAGGAACTCCATCTTCTGGATCCTGTCATTCGAGTTCCCTATGTCTGGTACAGATTTTAGCAGGATGGGTGTTGATTCTGAGTCAGTTAACAAACGGAGAGCTGAGCTCTCACAGCTTGGGCAGCAGCCTGAGTGTGGCTGTTCTGCAGGCATGAGGCCTTTTCTGGGTTTATTTTTCAATTATAGTGTTAGTTTTGTTCATCTTCAGCAGCATTTACAACAGAATTAGTCAGAGACATGTTTTTTAAATTAAGCTTCAGTCGAAGAACAAATGGATTTAAATAACAGGAAAACGTGTTTCGTGAAACTTTGAGAAGTTCAGTAAAGCTGAACCTAAAAATCCTGCAGGTCCAGTGACACCCCCTATAGAACCCCATTTTTTTCCACATCCCAATTTCAAGCAGGACTGCTGGAAATTCCCAGGGCCTTTGGAACAGCAGAGGGCTGTGCCTTCCCCACCTCAGGATCCCTCCACAGCTTCACCTCCTCTCCCAGAGCTCCCAATGTGGCCGCTCCAGCCGCCGCACCGGGGGCGCTGGGGACGGGGCAGCAGCAGCAGAGCCCAGGTGAGGGGCACGGGGCCAGCCCGGGCAGGTGAGCCCTGCTGGGCTCGGGGGGACACGGGCAGGCTGCATGGCCAGCTGCGGGATTGCTCTGGGGAAGGGGAGGATGAGAGAACGAGCGTGGGCGGAACACGGGAACCGTCTCTGGTTGGCTGGGGCTGCGCTCCGAGTGGAAATGTGCTGACTTTTGTATGTGTGTGATAAATGTGTTTTAAGAATAGCACTGATTTCTTAATCCAGTTTTGCAAGTACAAACAATTACGATGCCTTGTAAAAGAGCTGCTTGGATCCCCCAGTCCCAATGTAACAAAGATCAAACTGCCTTGCAGCTCCTGCTGGTCGCTCTGGCTCCTGCTGGAGGGAGGAGGAGGGCAAGGAATGCCAGAGCTCACAAGTCAAATATTGGTGTCTTAATTTTTTTATATGAAAACACTCGAAATGGATCCTGCTTTTTTATTCTTGTGAGCACTGGTGGCTTTAAACAGAGTTACTGGTTTGTTCTGCAAATTCCATTTGAGTTTTCTACACCCCAGTGTGTGTGGAAGTACGAAAGGCAGGGGTTTGAGCTCTTCAGGACACAGCAAACCAATTCTCCATTAACACATCCTTCATTACTGATTGGATTATGCTCCTTTCAACACACGTGGAAGACAAAAATATTTCACTGTGATATGGACGCAGCTGTAGTTTAGTTTTAGGAAAAAAAGGAAAACACACGATGATGTTTCAGCTCTATATGCCCCAAAGAACCTAAATGTGGATATTCTCTTTTATTTATTTATTTATTTAGTTAGTTAGTTAGTTAGTTAGTTATTGGATAATATTTTGTTAAAACACAAAGTGTGCTCGAGCCCAGCCCATGGTGAGCAGGGCTGCAGTGGCATTTGAGAGCACACAGGGAATAAATCAGCACAGCGTGTCCCTGCTGGCAGGAACGTTCCTGTGTGTGGATGGATAATCCCAGGCCTGCTCTGAGCTGTCTTGCACTCCAGGGTTGAGTTATTTGAGTTATTCCCTGAACACACAGCTTGGTGCTGAAGGTGTTCATCCTTTTAAAGCAGGGATTACAGAATCTATGGACAAAACTGTGAGGGGAAAAGTTCTACAAATGGGTTTTGTTTCTTTCAGCTGGGATGCTCCAGAGCTCTGAGTTTTACTGCAGCTGTAACTTTCCTTAGGTAGCGTGGCCAAGATCGGTTTCAGAGCCCATGGGTGGAAAAACCCCAATCCCTGTTTCTCTTTTCTGCTCCCTCGTTTCCCTTCCATCTCCCTGTTGTGAACAGGGGGAATTGGCACTGAGGTGCACTTGGGTCAGGGCCGGAGGAACAGCCCCAAAAATCTCCTTCCTGCAGCTGCAATAAAGAAAGTGAAATGTGGTGAGTGCCTGTGCTCAGCCAAAGAACCGAACGTGGAATTTTTAATTGGATGGGTGTGGTTTTTCTTTTTTAATTTAGAGTTCTACCTAAGGTTTTCCCTTTACAGAAGGCTTTAAAAGTAATGCAATCATTTTCAAAAGGAATTTGTTATCAGAGGTAAGACACGGTGCATGATTTGGCAATATTTTTGTAGGTCACTCAGTTATTTGTAGCCTTCTCTTTCTCTGTTACTTATTATTTCCTCTTTTCATATGATTTTTTTACATGGAAGTTTCCAAGCTAAGGCTGCCCAATCTGAGTCTTAACAAAAGAGGAAAAATGAGGAAATGATTAATTGTGCTTGAATTTGCTCATTCTTTCAGTTTTAACAGCACTGGGGCTCTTAGCACTGAGTGAGTTTGGAACAAGCACCAACAGGAGTTTGTTGCTGTGGGACACTGGGATAACCTGGGATGGTCCCGTGGCTCTGGGAGAGGGATTGGAGGGATGGGGGGGCGGGATGGGGTGGGATAGGATGAGATGGAGGCGGGATGTGGGGTGGGATGGGGGTGGGATGGGGTGGGATAGGATGGGGGTGGGATGTGGGGGTGGGATGAGGAGCTGGGTGTGGGGTGGGATGGAGTGGAATGAGGAGCTGGATGTGGGGTGGGATGGGGTGAGATGAGGAGCTGGGTGTGGGGTGGGATGGGGTGAGATGAGGAGCTGGGTGTGGGGTGGGATGGGGTGGGATGAGGAGCTGGGTGTGGGGTGGGATGCTGAGCAGTTTGGGGGCTGGGGGCGGGACGGGGTGTGGAGCTGGGTGCAGGGCAGGATGAGGGGTGGGATGAGGAGCTGGATGCAGGGGCGGGATGGGGGGCGGGATCCGGAGCTGGATGCGGGAAGATGCGGGATGGGGGGGGGCGCGGGATATGGGAAGATGCGGGATGTGGTGACTCCTTGGTCGCTGCCAGGACCGGCCCCACAGCGGCTCTGCGGGGCTGGATGCGGTCGGGATTGGGATGTGGGATGCGGTTTGGGATGCGGTGCGGGACGCCGGATGCGGGACACGGGATGTGGGATGTGGGATGGAATGCGGTTCGGGCTGCGGAATGCAGTTCGGGATGAAGTTCAGGATGCAGGGAACAGTTCAGGATGCGGTTCGGGATGCGGGGTGCAGTTTGGGATGCAGTACGGGATGGGGTTTGGGCTGCGGGATGCGGTTCGGATGCAGTTCTGGATGCGGTTCGGGTGCGGTTTGGATGCGGTTCGGGGGCAGTTCGAGGGCGGTTCGGGGAAGGTTCGGGTGCGGTTCGGGTGCCGTTCGGGGGCGGTTCGGGCGCGGTTCGGGGGCGGTTCGGACGCGGTTCGGGTGCGGTTCGGGTGCCGTTCGGGGGCGGTTCGGAGGCGGTTCGGACGCGGTTCGGGGCGGTTCGGGTGCGGTTCGGAGGCGGTTCGGACGCGGTTCGGGTGCGGTTCGGGGGCGGTTCGGGGGCGGTTCGGGGCGGTTCGGGGACGGTTCGGGCTCTCCCCGGCGGCTCCAAGGAGCGGCCCCGGCAGCGCCGCACGGGGAGCGCCAGCGCCGCCTGCTGGGCACGACCGGGAGCGCAACTGAGCGACGCGGCCAGACCGGGCGACAGGGAATTGGGGACAAATCCCAAACACCGGGAATTGGGGACAAATCCCAAACACAGGAATTGGGGACAAATCCCAAACACCGGGAATTGGGGATAAATCCCAAACACCGGGAATTGGGGACAAATCCCATCCACAGGAACTGGGGACAAATGCCATCCACAGGAATTGAGGACAAATCCTATCCACAGGAACTGGGGACAAATCCCACACACAGGAACTGGGGACAAATCCCATCCACAGGAATTGGGGACAAATCCCATCCACAAGGGAATTAGGGACAAATCCTATCCTTAGGGAATTGGGGACAAATCCCATCGACAGGAATTGAGGACAAATTCAACCCACAGGGAACTGGGGACAAATCCAAACCACAGGGAATTTGGGATAAATCTCATCCACAGGGAATTGGGGATAAATCCCAAACACAGGAACTGGGGACAAATCCCACCGAGAGGGAAGTGGGGACAAATCCTATCCACAGGAATTGGGAAAAAATCCCAGCCACAGGAAATTGGAGATAAATCCCATCCACACGAATTGGGGACAAATCCTACACACAGGAACTGGGGACAAATCCCACACACAGGAAATTGGGGACAAATCCCACACACAGGGAATTGGGGACAAATCCCATCCACAGGGAACTGGGGACAAATCCCAACCACAGGGAACTGGGGACAAATGCCATCCACAGGGAATTGGGGATAAATCCCAGACACAGGAATTGGGGATAAATCCAACCCACAGGGAACTGGGGACAAATCCCACATACAGGAATTGGGGACAAATCCCATCCACAGGGAATTGGGGATAAATCCCAGACACAGGAACTGGGGACAAATCCCACACACAGGGAACTGGGGACAAATCAAATCCCATCCACAGGGAACTGGGGACAAATCCCACACACAGGAAATTGGGGACAAATCCCATCCAGAGGGAATTAGGGACAAATCCCTCCTCCCAAACCCTGGAGCTCTCTCACTTTTCAGCCCTGAATCCGAGGTAGGAAATAACTGTAACAGCAGCACTGCCACGGGATTAACTCTGAGGAAACTTTGTTTTAAAACTAAAGTTTTAAAACTTTGTTTAAAAATTAAACCGCAAGCTGCCTTGGCGAGATTTGCTCCACACATCCCCAATTTTGATCTTCTAAAATCACTTATTTCACTTCTCTGTAGTATTTTATGTTTTGACATAATACTAGGCAGTGGCTCTGACAGATAACACAAGTTGAAATCCAAACCCTGGGTGGAAGGCTTGTACAAATAATTACAAACGAGTGAGTGAGCAGCCACGTGGAAATCGATAGAATCGATCTCTGCTGCTCGCACCGGCCGAGGTGTGTGCCCGCCCGGCTGGGCTGGGTGTGGTGGCACCGCCCGGGCCGCTCTGGGGCCGGGAATTTGTGATTAACGAAGGGCCAGGAACGGAGCATGGGAGGGATGCGTTCCCCAGAGCACAGCCAGCAGCTGGGCACTGACAAATCAGTCATTCTACACAAGCGGCTCAGCTTGCAGGAGCTCTGGGCATTGCAGGAGGCACAAGGCAGCAGACAAGTTAATAAATATATCCTACTAATTTCCCTTCTCTTTGTTTTGATTTTTAAAAAAAATTATGTTGTGATCTGCTGTTTTTACAGAAATTTTCACAGTGAGTTTTCCTTTCCAAATCCATGCTAATTATATGAATTACATGTATATATATGAATTTTATATATATATATAGATGAATTTTATATATATAGATGAATTTTATATATATATGAATTATATATATATATGAATTTTATATATATATGAATTTTATGTATATATTATTTTTATGTATATAATCTTTATATATATGAATTTTATATATATATGAATTTTATGTATATATGATTTTTATATATATTATTTTATATATATATGAATTTTATATATATGAATTTATGTATATTATTTTTATATATATGAATTTTATATATATGAATTTTATGTATACATGATTTTTATATATATTATTTATATATATATATGAATTTTATATATATATGAATTTATATATATTATTTTTATATATATGAATTTTATATATATATGAATTTTATGTATATATGATTTTTATATATATTATTTATATATATATGAATTTTATATATATTATTTTTATATATATGAATTTTATATATATGAATTTGAATATATATATATGAATTTGAATATATATATATATATATATATATAAAAAATGTATATATATTATATATATATATATATATATATATATATATATATATATGATATTCTATGAATATCAGGAAGCCAGCAGCCAAAGGAGAATTCCAGAGTATCTCCAGTGTGAAATGGCAATAGGTAAATCCATCCTGACCAAATCTGCTCTGGGGAAGGGGCAGGCTGGGCCTTTTCTGCTGAAGTGAGGTTTTGGCACATGTTTTCTGTACACTTTTACAAAAGCTGGTGAGCTGGAGTAGGAAATAAAGCAGAGTGCAGTGGCAGGTGGATTAGAAATGTTGTGTACAAGAGGCAGGAGGGTGATGTGGGCTGCCCATTCTCTCAGGGATCAGAAAGCAGTTTTGGACAAAGATGCACAGAATTGGTGAAAATATACAGATAAACATAACATATACATATAGAGATAAACAGAACAGAAGGTAAACATATAAACTGATAAGGCTGAAAAATATTTCATTCCTCAGACAGCACCTCACACTGATTTTTATTTATTTTTGAGTCTATTTTAGGAAGATCTGCTCAGGGCTGGGGCCCTGAGCTGTTCTCTGGGATGAGGGTGCCCCCAAGGGACCCAGTCTGGGGTCAGGGGTGTCCCCACCTCCCCTCAGGGCTCTCCTGCACCCCAGGGCTGGTCTGGGCAGGGTCCCAGAGCCTCTGGGTCTCTGCTGCCCAGAGTTTGGTCAGAGCCTGAGGTTTGTGCGTTTCACAAGAGAACAGACCCAGCAGGGTCCTGCTGTGTGCCCCTGGCAGTGCCACTCCTGCTCAGAGTGCCCTGCTCTGCAGGGGGATTGGAAACAGAGCTAAAGAGAGCTGGGCACAAAGGAGGTTCTGTCTTTTGGGTCCTCTTCAGTCCTGGAATTCTCACTGGTTCTTGAAAATTACAGAACACAGGATTTGCATTTGGGAAATGAGAATTCCCTGCATTGTGAGTATACCTCGTGAAATGTCAATGCACAGAGTAAGTCCCAGATGTTTAAAATGTAAATTATCCCTGCTGGACAGCAATTCAGCAACATCATGGCCTTTTCTGGCTTAAATCCTCCTTACAGCACAAACAGGATTTTAGCCTTCATTGATATTAAAGTGCAATTGTGAATGCAGTGGGATCCTTTTGGTTCAGGTTTTATGAATAGGAAATGTTTGTCCTAGCAGCAGATAAGTGCCAATATTTCAGAGTAAACCACTCTCCTCAAAGCCCACTCTGCTCCAAAAAAGTCACCAATTGCTCCAAAATCGACATAAATTAGTTGAATAATTGCAAAACCACTTTCAGCACTGTGGCAGTGAGATCAGCTGCATGAGCAGAAAATCACTTGGCCTTTGTTGAATGTGTCAGGAGCTCAGTGCAAACTGAGCTTTGGATCAATTGTGCTTTTAAATCACTCTGGATGCTGATTCAGAAGGGCATGGTGCTGAAAACCAGAGCTGGCAGGAAGATATTTCTGGATTAGGTGATGGATTGGATTTTGGAGCTTCATTGTGCAAACTGGGCACAAAAGTTGCTCTTGACTTCATCCTCATTTCATCACCTTTTCCAGACTTACTGATCTCAACACAGAGGAAATGGGCAGACTTCAAAATTGGTTTTAAAGCCCCTCCTAAACTTCACTAATGGAACCTAGAAAATGCAATTCCTGTTTCAGGAGAAGCAGCAGACTTTCTGGAACACTGTACAATAAGTGACAAAGATTGATTGGTTTAAATTAATGGGGTTTTTTTCCTTGTCCATGTCAATTTTATTCCCATATGTTTGTAATCACCCAGGATTTTTCAGAGCCCTGTTCTAAGAATGAGCCTAACTGGAAATGCAACTTGGAGATTTTTCCTCTTCATGGAGGCCACTGTTTGCAGATCACCCAGCTCAGAGGAAATGTCTGCTCAGTCACAGTGTGATGGTGAAATCCCAGCCCTGCCACACCTGGCTGGAGCATGCCCAGCCTGGCATTGCTTCCTGCCAGGGCTCAAGGAAGGGACTGAAATATCACAAAGCAGGCACAGAGTGGCCAGTAAGGCTCAGTTTTAGTCAGAGGGGGTGTTGAAGATTGCAATGCAAGATGTTCTCCATTCCCATCTGTGTGGCAGATTGCCTCTGTCAGGTGGGCAGTTTGCCTTATCTCTCTGAGTGACCACACTCACACCTCCCTGGGGAGGGGACACTGCTGATAACAGCTCTGGAATGTCCCTGCATGGCTGATAAGAACTGCAGCATCCCACTGGGAGATGTGAGCCCAGAGGGAGGAGCCCAGCATTGCTGCCCAGAGGGAATCCAGAGGTTCTGAGACACCAGCACGGCTTCTGCACGGGATTGCCCAGAGGAGCAGCAGCTGCCTCTCCTTCCCCTGGATCTGCAGAGGAACAATCCATCCTTGGGATTGCCCAGAGGAGCAGCAGCTGCCTCTCCTTCCCCTGGATCTGCAGAGGGAGAATCCAGAATCCATCCTTCTCTACAGGACCCCCTTGCTCCAGCAGAGCCACCCCTGACACTGCAGGAGGGCTGAGCCACAATTCCAATGGCACTGCCACCAACACCCTGACCCACGGGGTGTCAGGCTGGGTTCTGACTCTGTCAGTGTTGTTCAGGTGCACTGCATTGTTTATTTTATCCTTTATTCTTTTTTCCTTTCCCTATTAAAGAACTGTTATTTCCTCCTCCTGTATTTTTGCCTGAGAGCCCCTTAATTTAAAATTTATAGCAATTGGGAGGGGTGGGGAGGGTTTACATTCTCCATTTTCAGGGGAAGCTCCTGCCTTCCTTAGCAGACTCCTGTCTTTCCAAGCCAAGACAGGGGCTGTGGATTTGAGAGCGGAGCTGCCAGCCTGAGCTGTACCCAGAGGTGAGGCAGAAACGTGGGCAAACTCCAGGTTCAGGTACAACTGCCTGGAGTCTGCTCTTTACACCTGTGTGTAGCCTTGATATTCTCTGAAAAATCCTTTCCTTAGGGTTTTTCCTCCTGAGAAGCTGAGAGGCCTCAGGAACAAAATGCAAACATTGATTATCTGCTGCTGTGGAATGCAGCAGGTGCATCTGGGATTGGTCTCATGTGGATGTTTCTAATTAATGACCAATCACAGTCAGCTGAGAGACAGAGAGTCCGAGCCACAAGCTTTGTTATCATTCTTTCCTATTCTATTCTTAGCCAGCTTTCTGATGAAATCCTTTCTTCTGTTCTTTCAGTATAGTTTTAATGTAATATATATCATAAAATAATAAATCAGCCTTCTGGAACATGGAGTCAGATCCTCATCTCTTCCCTCACCCTCACACCCCTGTGAACACGGTCACACCTGTGCTCAATGGCAGGCCAGGAACAGGCAGAAATTTCCCTGCATCTGCTACTTCTAACACAAACTGACCAATTCTGTGAAGAGCAAACCCAAACACCCCCAAATCCCCCCTTTTCACAAGTATTTCCTGTGAGGAAAGGAACAGAAGCATTCCTTTGCCACTTCTCCTCACTACAATCCCATTTCAGAAGAAATTTTGGCAACCCAGGCACAGTAACTTTCACCTGGGCTGGCCTAAAGTGATGGCTGCAAACTCATTGCTGAGAGGGAAGAAGAGAAAATCCCCAGAATTCTCCTGCTGAGTCCACCCAATGATGAATATCATTCCATTGAATATAATTCCATGGAATGTAATTCCAGAATATTCCATCTCTGATGGCAGCAGGAGGGCATAATTTAAAAAAAAAGGTATTTTACTATTTTAATTTTATATTTGACATAGATAATTTTGTTAATCATGGTGCTTTGGTGTAGAACCCAAAACACTCCTGATCAGTGAGAATTGACTCCTGATCAAAGAATTTCATGAGGTGTTCTATCTTTCAGACTTCTACAGAATGGACAAAATTCTGGTTTATTGAGAATGTCAAAATCACAGGGGGAGGAAAATAATTTGAATAAAGGACGGATGAATCACCAGAATTACCAGGAATGTTTGCTCTCCCAGCTCCATTTGGGTTCCAAATCTGAATTTCCTGTGCTGTGCTGCACTGACTTGCACTGACTGAGCCCTGCACAGCAATTCCTGCTGCAGACCAACACCTGGGCTGGTGTGAGAGACAACTGCTCACCTTGAAAATGTAAAAATCTTTATTAAACCTCAACAAAAATACAGCAAAGGACGACACAAGGAAAATGCTGCAGAGCTGGGAGCTGCCCCTCATGGCCAGTTCATCTCCAAGATGGGTGCTCAGGCTTTTACACCCCTGGGGTTGCACCAGCCAGCCCTGGCCCTTCCCAGAGTCTGTCAGGCAGCTCTTCTGTGCCATTTATCAGTGCAAATTGTTTATCACTGGAGTGGGGGTCAGGTGTGTCCATGCCCACCCCCTGAGCACCCCCGAGCTTTTCCATCCCCCCTGCCCCATGCCAGGGACACTGTGCAGCTCCTGTGTGCCTGTGCTGGGCAGCCCAGGCTGTGTGAGGGCAACAACACAGGGAAAAGGGAACTGTGGGGAGAACAGAGGGGATCTAAACCACAATAACACAACTGTACATCATTAAAGCTTCCCTTAATATTCACACAATAGTTATCTTTTAATTGTAAGAGCCACTCATCTCATTATCCATCTGGTGTCACTGACATATTTTCTGAAAAATACCTTAACCAGGATCTTCTCTCCCGAGAGGATTGGAAGCTTCAGCTTCTCCATGTTGTGCCACTCTGGAATGTGATTTGGAGAATTGTTTACCCAGCCTGTGAATTGTTTTTAATTGATGACCAATCCCAGTCCAGCTGTGCCAGGACCCTGGTCAGTCAGGGGTTTTTTATTATCATTCCATTCCTTTCTTTGCTGGCCTTCTGATGTCTCCTTTTCTCTTTCTTTAGTATAGTTTTAACATATAATTTCCATAGAATAGAATAGAATATGACGTAATATGACGTAATATGATGTAATGCGATGTAATGTAATATAATACAATATAACATAATAGTAAGAATAAATATAATAGAAAATATAATAATATAATATAATATATCATATAATATCATATAATGCAATATAATATCATATAATATAATGTAACATGATATAATGTAATATAATATAATATAATATAATATAATATATAGAATAAATATAATGTAATATAATGTAATATAATGTAATATAATGTAATATAATGTAATATGATATAATATAATGTAATACGCTATAATGTGATGTAATATGATATAATATAATATAATGTAATATAATATAATAAATAGAATAAATATAATTATTATATTTAATAATTATATTTATTCTATTTATTATATTAGAAAATATTATATTATTATATTAGAAAATATATAATGTAATATAATATAATAAATAGAATAAATATAATTATTATAATAAATTATTATATTTATTCTATTTATTATATTAGAAAATATTATATTATTATATTAGAAAATATAACATATATTTATTATAAAAATAATATAAAATAATATATAAAAATATATAAAAATCAGATATCATATTATATTATTATATTATAAAATATTATATTATTATATTAGAAAATGTTATATTATTATACTATAAAATGTTATATTATATCATTATAAAATATTATATCATTATATTAGAAAATATTATATCATTATATTAGAAAATAATATATTATATTATATGAAATTATATGATATTATATTATATTAGCCTTCTGAAACATGAAGTCAAGATTTTCATCTCTCCCATCGTGTTGGGTACCCTCAAACACCCCGCACGCTGGGATGGCTGCATCCCTCGCAGGGGATGGAGGCTGTGGAGCCGCCCCCCAGAGCTGAACCTGCCCGGGGCTGCAGGGCTCCTTTCTGGGCTCCTTTCTGGGCAGTTCTAGAGAGCATCACCGGAGGTTCCACACCTGCCCGGGGCCGGGCTCCGGGACCGCTGAGTCACCGGCAGCAGCCGCCAGGAGCTGATGCAAGGCTGCCCTTATCAGCGGAAGATCTGCTCTAATCACACCACACCTCTGCTCCCAGCGCTCCCGCAGGGCTCTGTGCTCCCCTCACCTCACACAGCCCCTCCGTGTCACCCTCATCTTTTAAGGTTTTATAAACCTTCTGATGTTTGCATTCTTGTAACAAACTTTTTAATGCACTTTCTGTAAATAACTCATTGCTTGGCATTCTTTTATGGAGGAGGAGAAATTTGATGGGCTGCTGGTTTGTGCAGTGTCATTGGAGAGGTGGCACTGTCACCCTGCAATCCACTGTCACTTTGGAAATCTAGAAATGTTGGAGTCAGAAATTAAAAACTCTCTTTTACCTTGAAAAGAGCAGCGTGTCCATGTCGTGTTATTTCCTGTCCTGCAGTGACACCTCATCCCAATCACCTGCAGGAAAAGTAGAAAATCTTGGGATGCTGGAGGAAATCTCAGAAATCCTCAGCAAAGCCCTTCCAAGCAGGGAAAGCCATTCCGATATTTGCATTGGGATTCTGGCTACAAACAGCGCAGAAGGATCTGGGTTTAGTTGTAGCAGAAATGATTTAAGGTTTAACTGAGTGTAAAACAACAAATTCTCCTTTTTCAGCCCCTTCTCTGATTCAGTCCCTTCTCTAATTTTGCCCACAACATCAGATCCTATCGTTTTAATTAAGTCATTTCTGTGAGTGACTAAGTAAATGATGTTTTGTTACCAGTGGAATGAGGACCAGCAATGATTCTTCATTCACCTTGTGATCAGCTTGATTAAGGAGAGAAGAAAATGTTCTAAGGATGTTAAGCATGAGCTGGTGAGAATTGTGATAAAAATTGTGAGAATTGTTATAAATATTGTGAGAATTGTGATAAAAATTGTTCTAATTTCTGCATAAAAAATAAACCTCAAAAACCAAAACCAACCAACTAAATAAAACAAAGCCAAAAAGACAACAACAACAAAGAATGAAAAAAAGAACAAAAAACCCCCCAAAAAATGAAAAAAACCCCTCAGTGCTAACAAAATGTTCAACTGTATTTTAAGTTTGCTATAGCATGAATGTAAATGAAAAATTACATTTTCAAGAGAACTGAGGGAAATGGGAGATCAATGTATTGTTTGTTTTACTTTAGAAGCTCTCCAGTTTTAAAAAGAATTGATATTCCTTCTTCCACACCCTCCTGCCATAATTATGTAAAGAATCTGGATTATGGTTCCGACTCGATTTCAGTGTTTTATAATAAGTCACAGGCATACCTTGCCTACTTGGTGAGATTCCTTTAAGGTTGTGCCAGTCTTTCCATTATTAAATCATGTTTAGTGTTATGTACTGGTGGCTTAAAAAAAAAAATTCATTTCAAGCTTGAACTTGCTGCTGATTCTCAGTTAGCCATTTGTGTGAGGGAGCACAAACCCATCACTGCTAACAGCTCAACACTCCATTTCTCAGCTGAATGGAAATTTTGGCCTTTTAAAAATGTTCATTAATGAGGTCTTTAGTGTGTGAATTGGGAGAATAAGCTTAAAAATAAGGAAGAGCTGTATTTTGTGTGCTGCCCCCATCATAAATTGGAGCCACTCATAGAAAATCTGATTTTTGGGTTGATCTGGAAGTTTAAAACAGGAGAATACAGATACAAATACAGGTACAGGTGCTCCAGTTACCCCCTCTCCTACTGTGGGTGTGTTGGTTTACCTGAATGTCAGAATTAGATGGGAATTGAAGACATTTGTGTGCCTTTTTGTAAGGTTTTAGGTTTAGATTTTCCATGCACATCACCCACGTCCCACCCTCATCCCACAGGAGCACACAGAGACTTTGCACCTCAGCATCACTGCCCAGTCTATGGAAATATTTTGGGGTAAAAACCCAAAGCTTTGTGTTTTATGGAACAAGGTAGAACTTTTTAACAGTGGAATTCATGTTCCAGGAGAGTTAAAAATTAAACATTTAAATCCTTTATGTGCCCCTAGGCCGAGCTGGGTGCCCTTGGTGCTGAGTTTTTAGCGTGATGTGCTGAAGGTCTGATAAAGAAAAAGATTTGAAATATCTCCATCTCTAGAGGATGCAGCAAAACACCTCTGAGGGAGCAGAGCAGGAGTGCTGTGCCTGGTTTGGTGGAACAAGTGTCCAGTGCTTCAGCCATTCCTTCCCCAGGGGCTGCTGCTGCCTCTGCCAACACCCAGTTCTGTGTCTCCAGTCCAAAACTGACCTGCTCTGTGCCCCTGGACATTATTGAATTTTATTCCCCATTTCTCAGAACTGAATTCAAACTGAATTCAGCTTATATTCAGTCAGCCTTTATTATCTGCTATTTGTAAGGAGAGCCAAGGCAATTAAACCTCCAGTTTTTTGGGTTTTCTTTTCATTTTGGGGTTTTTTGTTTGTTTGTTTGTTTATTTGCCTGTTTTGGTTAAAGCTTTTTTTTTGGCTGGGGGGAAGCCTTTTTTGGGGGTTGATTATTTTTGTTTTGGTTTGGGGTTATTTTTTTGTTTGTTTGGGTTCTTTTTTTAAAACCCAATTTTAGGTTTTTGCTGTCATCAGCGAGGGGTAGGCTGAGAAAAGCACCCAAAACCCTCCTTGGTGGGGACATTTACTGTGTGCTGTGAACATCCCTCCCTTCCCAGCCAAGCTGTGAGCCCAGCTGCAGCCTGTGCTCACATTTAATCCTGTTTCAGTGTGGGATTGCCAAGTGGTCTCCTCTCCAAAGACTTCCTAGGCCGGGCTCTGCTATCTCCCACATCGGGGAGACAGATTCTGATGTGGCTGGAGACTCTAGACAGTTAAATTCACACAAATCCACTGAAGGCAGCTTGCTTTTCAGAAGCTGCCGAGGGCAAAATTTGGCTTTTTGGAGTTTGAGGGTGGGCTGTTTAACCTGGGCAAGTTTCAGCTTGTTCAGTTGTAATTTAACAATGTATTTTCCCCCCCTGCTCGCTGTGTTCCTCCCAAGAGATGCTTGCACCTCCTTGCTGCATGAAAGGGTGCCTGTATTTAATGTACATATTAAACAAGTCCGTAAATTCTCACATAATTTTACATTTAAAAGTCCCACTTGAGGTGTGTGTCTGTGTATATAATTTTGTTAGGTGCAGGCACAGAAATAAACCAGTCTTTGCTCTTTCCTTTTGTACCTCCTCAAGACATGTAATCTACAAAGCAGGAGAATTGCATGATCAAATGTGCCAGAGTGGAATGCATAATTATTCCAGAGGAGGGTAAGTCAGTTCAGAACTTGTACTGACATTCTTAAGGGCAGCAGGAGTCTTCTTGCCATGGAATTACATCAGCTCCTGTGGCCCAGAGTCAACACAAATGCTTTCCCTTTCTAGTAAAAAAGGCGTGAAAAATGCTAATGTCTTCAGAAATGTACCCTGGAACAAAGGTGAGGAGAGGAATATTTATTGGAGTGTGCTGCTCACCTGGAAGTGAACCTGCCTTTCAGGGGAGCAGGATTGAGACACCGCGCTGCTGAAAGAGCCACTCCAGCTGCTCGCACAGACTCAGTCATGACTTGCAAACAGACAAAAACCATCTAAATAAGAAAAAAGAACGCTTCCTTGATCCTAGTTCAGAGGCATTCCCACAGCAGGTGGGGCAGAGGCCTTTATTTCAATGGCAGCTCTCCTGCATACACCCAAATTTGTTACAGGTGATGAGCAAGGCCCGCTCCCGCTGCACGCAGACACAACTCCCATCTCCAGGGGCTGCAAAATGAGGGTTTGCCTGGGACTGGGTGCTTACAGCACCAGAGGTGGAATCCAGCCCGCGTGGAAACACCTCCCCGTTCCCCAGGAGCTGGGAGGTGAAGCCTGCAGCCCTCAGTGGCAGTGAATTTATTGGAATTGTCACCAGCACAAACAGCAGGGCAGCTCCCAGTTACCATCACTGCAATTAGCCCTGCTTCAGCTGCTGGGGAGGGAGTGACTAATTTCCATTTCCCCACCAGGAGAGGGGAGGAAAGGAACATTTCCTTTCTCTTAAGCTGGAAATCTGGCCCTGGGAGGTGTTTGGTGCATCTATTGTGTGAGGCAAATGTGCCGTGGACTGGGAGCTGATGTGTCACCCTGGCAGCAGAGTTTGTTTGCACTCTGGATTCCAGGGCTCTGCTTCAGTGCCACATCCTGTTCCTCACTGCACAAGGCCACTGGAGTTTGGGACTGAAGGGAAGAAATAATTGTATATGGGGAAAACCTGCCCAAAGATTCCCTGTGCTGCTGCACTGGGGCTGCAAAGCAAGGAAAGGGGGAAAAAGGAGGAGTTGGGCTTGAAGCAGCCCAAAGTCTGAAGAATTCAGTGATGATAGAGTCAGGATAGAAAATCCCTGTTTGAAGGAATTTCCAAATCTTCCAATTTTCAAATCCTCCAATCTGGAGGATCTGCACAATCCCCAGTTGCAGAGATCTGCATCTCCCTGGCAGAGGGGCTGCTCACAGCTCCTGCTCTCACAGTGAGGATGCTTTACCCCCTCTGTGTGTCAAAACCACTCCTGATTTCAGGGCAGGAGGCATTTCAGGACAGAGGCAGGTGTGAATTTATTTTATTACAGCAGGTGTGAATTAAAGAAATGTCTCCTTGACCACTTTGATTACTTGAAGAAGTTTTGCCCATTATCTCCAGTGCCCACAGGCAGAGCCTTCAGTGGCAGAATTTGATGTGAAATTTGATGTGAAAAGAGGCATCAATATCTTGCTTTTCCTTAAAACAGAGCTGCTAATCCACACGAATTCCCTGGGGGATCACCTTGACTGCTCTGAGTGGCAGGAAAATGAAATCCCCTCTTTAGGAGGGCACACTAGAGAAGCCCAGCTCTGGTTAATTTTATGTTCAGTCCCATCCAGAGTTTCTTCAGCACTGCAGACATTCTGTGAGTGATGGAGCAGATCCAGCTGGGTAATTTTAAGTCCTTTCACTGCATCATCTCTGAAAAGTGCCTGTCACTCAATCACTGCTGACAGACTTCTGAGAGGGAGCTCCCAAAAGGAAAAATAGCTAAATAGCAGCCCACACGCTCTCCTTGTTTCTTTTCTTTCTCATCTGGAGAGACAACAGTTCTTTTGTATTGCCAATGCAGGTGCTTTATAAATCTGCAGGATTTTATACCAAAAATTCACTCCTAGCAAAAAAAAAGAACAACAGAAGAACACGAGCAGCTTCCTTTTTTTACTTACTGTAACAATCTTCACGGTGCTGGGAAGTACAGGCAGTGCAAGGCAATAATAACCACTGAAAATCTTGTCTTTGGGTAAAAAAAATGGTTATTCCTCAGAGGTTATAAAGCCTTGAAGGAGAATTTGTCCTGGGAAACTCAAATGTAGGATAATGTGATGTGGATCAGCCTTTAAACCCCACATCCACCCTTGGCAGTGCAGAGCAATGCCACTGCTGGGAGAAGTTAAAACTTCAAAAAAACACAAATTCTGATAATTTTATTATGTTTTGTTTAAATTGATCCTCTTTCTAATTTTTTTGTGTTGCAATTTGTGATTAAAAATTTCCAAACATGTCTCTCCTGGGCTATCTTAATGTGAAACAGGGGCTGTTATTTCTGTTGTTCTTGGTTTATTTTAAATCTAGAAAAATTACTTGATTCTTAAAATATGATTTGAATTCTTTCTCTTTATTAAAAACAAAGTTTAATTTTATTATCTTTCTTAATCTTGAGTTAATTTTTGAGCTGCAATAATTTAACTATGGAGGAGCAAATCACTGTTTCATGAAATTTGATGTAAAGTGTCATCTCAAGGAGGAATGCTCTTCCTCAAAAAAGAGGAGGAATCACAGAAACTGATGGGATTTTGCAAATATGGCTGCTGCTAATTTGAATAACTGAATATGCATTTGGAAAACTAATCACTAATTTTAGGTACCTATTTTGAATCTCTTGATAGGAGATTTTAAAAAGCACCTTAAAGTTTTTGCTTGTTTAGAGGTGATGTCTAAGTAAAAGCATTTCTTTTTTGGAGACAGGCACTGTCATTCAGAACTGAAATCCATTTGTGGGGACACCTGTGACAGTTTAGATGATTTCAATTTATATTATATTAAAACTATACTAAAATTTCAATCTTTGAGTCCAAAATCAGTTCTAGCTACTTTTGGTAGGGAAAAACAAACTCTGCTGAGGATCAGGATGTGCAGGTTGTTTGTTTGCAGTGCTGCCTCCTGAGCAGCTTTGCAGTGCCAGGGGAGCAGAAATGCAGAGCACAGTTAAATTGATTCCATCTTGGAATAGTGACCTGGGGCAGGACCCAGGAGAGGTTTGGGCTGGATATCAGGAAAGGTCCTACCCCAGAGGGTGCCAAGCACAGCCCCCAGAGCTCCAGGAGCTCCCAGGGGTGCCCAGGGTGGGATTGCTGGGTCTGTGCTAGAAGTAAGGCTGGGATTGGGGTTGTGATAAATAAGATTGGGGAGGATGTTGATGGTGGAATAGGTTCTTTGATAAATAGTTTTACTCCATCTGCCAGAGGTTGTAGGAGCCCCAATGGACCAACAATGTTTGTATGCAGCTCAGGGTTTTGTGCTCTACTAGTGTGAGGAAGGCTACTGCAATTAAGATTGGGAAGGCATAGGAGAGGACAATGTGGAGGTTGATTAAGGAGGGTAGTTAGCCATGGGAGATGATTTGAGTTAATCTAGGGAGAGGATTTGAACCTCTGAGTTAAAGGAATTTTGCATTTTCCGAGCTCTGCCACGCTAGCTGGTCCTTTTCTGGGACATGGTGTGGTTTGATTGCCTTTTGTAATTGAGTTGTTTTCATTACTTAAGGCAAATAGTGACCAGGGACAGGAGCCTGGAGAGGTTTGGGCTGGACATCAGGGAAAGGTTCTGCCCCAGAGGGTGCTGGGCAGTGAGCACAGCCCCCAGAGCTCCAGAGCAGCACTGCCAGGGGTGCCAGGGTGGGATTGCTGGGGTCTGTGCAGGGCCAGGGGCTGGATCAATGATCTTGTGGGTCCCTTCCAGCTCAGGGTGTGCTGGGATTCTGTGCACAAGGGATGGATGAGGCAGCTGTGTCCAGCCAGAGGAGGAAGCTCAGCCCCAACATTGCCAAGCTGTGTCCTTTGGGATGTCCCCTCCATCCAGCCCAGGCCTAGCACAGCTCCCACCTCTGATGTTTCTGACACATCCAGCCCTGCTGGAAGCTGCTGCTGGTGGACAAGAGGGAATTTGTTGGTGGTGCTCAGCCAAAGGGTGGCAAGAGCCCTGTGGGTGCCCAGAGAGCTGCAGAGCCTGGCCCAGATCCATAAACAGGAGCTGCCCTGTAGGTGAGGCCGCGCTGAGCCAGGCCTGGCTCCCACAGGGGCTTTGTTTTTGTCAGGTAGGAAGTATGCAAAGTACACCCCGTGTTTACAGAGTACCTCCGTGCTATTTTGACTAATTTTTACTGGAGAGTTAGTGGTTGTTTCAAAGCTGGATTAGTCACTTCGACCATAATTACAATCTCTTGAAATCTGCTTCAGCGTTTTGAGTTGGCTTCAGGCCTAATGGTCAGAGAACGGCCCCATCTCCATCTCAAGACTAAACTTGATTAGTAGCTCCTGTGGCTTTATTTATCTTGTAGCTTTTTCCTGATTTTTAAGTGAAAGATGAGTAAAGATGGAGCGCTGTGCACAGAAACCTGTGGCACTGTGAGCTGCCTGGGCATGGCAAAATGCAAGTGAAGAACAGAGCAGTGCTGCCAGGCTGGGGGTCACAGAGATGAGCCCCCAGAGACACCCAGATTCCCACTGGAATTCCCTCCAGAGCATCCCATGGGATAACTGGGTGCACACAAAGAAGAACCATTAATTTACATTAGCATGTAAATTAATGGGATAACTGGAACACAATCCCTTGGAGAAGCCAGACCAAACAGACAATCCAAGCTCCAGCAGCCCTCCACAAAAACTCCATTTTTGCCCTGGTTCTGTTCTGGAGGTGTCTCCAGATGGAAATGCCTTAGCCAAGAGGCAGAGCCTGGGGAGGGGAGCGTGCAGCAGCTTGTGTGTGACACTCCTTGGCACGCTGGCACTGGGGCAGGCAGTGTTCTCTGTGTGGGAGGAAACACCAGCAGCCACCTTGGATTGCATCATCCCCCTCCCTGCCTTTTTTTTTTTTCCCCTTTCTTTCTTTTTTGTCTTGCAGATGGTAAAACAAAGGCTGTAGTGAAACCCGTTTTCTCCCAGGAAGAGGTGGGAGGGAATTTTTTATATGAGCAAGAAACTTTGCCTCGAGTGGAAATCTGGGGCCTGGGCTAATGAAGTACCTGTAATTCAGATTGTGCTAAATACTGCTGAAACCAGGCATGTACTAATCATGGACCGTGCCAAACTATGCATAATTACTATGCTTTCTCTGTAGCAGTAATTAATTTGCGTTAGCAACTTTGATTAATCTCTCTAATCTAGAAGTAAAGTGCTTCTCAGACATGAAAGGCTCTCCAAGTGCTCAAGGTTGTTGTTGCAGCCTCGTGGAGGGTGCTTCAATCCAGGAAGGGGACAAAGCTTAACAAAAAAAATCAAAGTCTAGCTGATATTTATGAACTAATAATTAATAAAAAGAGTTCTGTTTGGCCACAGAATTCATCAGCTAAGCTACACTGTCCACAGTGCCTTCCTCCTGCAAGAAAGGAGAATTGTCAGTCAGAGAGCTTCTCCAAGGGCTGCTCCAGAGATGAGGGGCTGAGATTCTGTCACCCTGCTTTTTTAAGATTTTCTAAGCCTTCTGATGTTGACATTCTTGTAGTGAATTTTCTCACACACTTTCTGTAAATAACTCATTGTTTTGCATTCCTTTATGGAGGAGGAGAGAGTTGATGGACTGTTGGTTTGACCAGTGTCATTGGAGAGGTGTCACCCTCCAATCCGCTGTCACTTTTGGAATACTACAAATATTGGAGTCAGAAAATAAACTCCCTTTTTCCTTCACCTTGAGAACAGCAGTGTGTGCTTGTGTTTTTTCGTGTCCTACAGTGACAAGATTCCACCTCACAGAGGGCTGTGAGTCAAAGTTTCCATCATTGCAAACTCACCCAGAAATTCACCTTGGCCTGGCTCTGGGCAGGGCTGCTCAGCCCTGCTCCCTGCTGCTGTGGTCAGTCCCACAAGGGCTGGTTGTGTTTCCTGGGGGAGCTGGAGCTGCCCATTTTCCAGCAGGATGAGTGCTGAGCTCGCTGCCTCAATGACTCCAGAGGCACCAGGAGCTCAGCCTGGCTCCTCTGCACTTTAGATTTCCACTCTCACTGCCAGCCCTGCACCCAGAGCAGCCCTGGCTGCTGAAAGGGTTTGTGCCATCAGGAGGTGTTTGTGACTGACCCAGGCTCCACCAGCTCCCACATCTCCAGGAGCTCACATTTCAGAGGTGTCCCTACAAACCCACCACAAATCCAGGGGGGTTTTTAAGTGACCAAGGTGTTCTCTTTCTTTCCCTCATTAGTCTCCTCTCCCTGTGAATATTATTAAGTTATTTTTTTCTTCTTTCCTCTTTAGCACTGTTTCCTGGCAAGGATTGCATGTAATTCATGATAAGAGATTGAGAATGACATGAAAATCAGTTGGAAATGGGTAATCTAGAGATCACTAACAAGCTTCTTCAGTTTGACTCAGATAACTTTTGTTAAAATCTGCTGCTACTGCCTCAAAGTCTGGGATCAATTCTGTTTGCACGAGTCAGAAAAAAAATCTTTTAAACCACACAAGTCAGTAGAAAATGTAAATGTGATTCCTACAATTTATAGGGGTTTTTTATAATGCTGATTCAACAAAGGAATTCATTGTTACAGTTTATTTTCTTACAGCTGTAGTTTGTGTCCAAATATTTTATAATCATAAAGCTACCCTCTTGATATCAGTCAAAATAGACAATATATATTGATGTCTAAACAAGCTTTGTAGAAGACATTTTTTTTTAAATCAGGCATGGGACTTTACATTTATTAGAAGGTGTTCACAAAAATAAGGGTAACATCATGCATATTCTTGGCAACTAAACCCAGTTATGGTTACAGTCTGGAAATAAATTCTTTAAATAGACATATGGAGATACAGTAGTACATATACACTCTATTTATGACATTTAGTGTACTGATAACTCCCAGCAATACATCAGAAGTCCACAACCAGCTGATGGAGGGATTGGATAAGGAGGAAGAAACTGCTTCAATTTCTCACATTATTCATGTGGCTGGACAAGAATGTCAGTGTGAATGGCCTCCTGAGGCTGGGAGGCCAGAACAAGTCAAGACTATACTTCTGCAGTACAAAACATTTACACACGAAATACACATGCATTGCAATGCACTGGGGATGGGCAAAGCCAGGAGAAACCCCTTCCCCAGTGCTTTATTAACACAAGTCTACAAAGGAGTCTCAAATAGGATTATATACTTCAGTCACAGTAAGGCCACAAAATTACAATGGATAAGGACCCTGGAATCAGACATTCTGTGGGAGCAATGGAACCCTTCCTTCTCTGCAGAGCTCTCCACGTGTTCCTGCGTGGCGTCTCCCCCACCAGAGTCCTCCTGCTATTGATTTGTGTTTCTGTAGGTTGGACATATTGCTTGGTACAACAGTGAGCACAGTAGAGAAGGGTGCTGGCACAGGGAGAACAAAACCTATGGGACATTCAGACTCTACACGAAGCTGGCTAGTCAGAGAACAGGCTGGCAAAGGATTTCCTCAGGTTCCGGATGGTCTCAGCTTTGGCCTCGTCCTCGTTCACGGACGACCTGAAGAAGGAGGACTCTGTGAAGCTGAAGGCGTTGGTCAAGGACTGAGACTTGCTGCAAGACACAAACACAACAATTCTGCATGGTCACGCTGTCCCCCAGCCTCCACCCCCCAGCACTTGGATCACAGGAGGGGAAATTCAGAGGAAATCACAGAAATTCCCACTGGAATTCCCTCCACAGCATCCCAAGGGGTAACTGGGTGCACACCCACAACCCCTTGGAGATGCCAACCAAAGAGACAATCCGAGCTCCAACAGATTTGTCCCTTGGATTTGTCCCTGAGGCTGGACAAAAATTGGCTTTCACCCATTTTTGTTATGTCCCACACAATTCTGCACCCCTGACTTGAGAGTAAGGCTTGAGGATAACATTTTCTTCAAGGAACACAATGGTGTTTTCTTTTCTTTCTACAAATCTGAATTGGATGGTGCAAATTAGAGCCTTGAGGAGAATGTGGGCCTGGCTACTAAATCCAAATCACAACCCAACAGGGCTGATAAATAATTGTGTTTTGGCGAGGCTGCAAATGGTTGTGCACAGAGAAAAATCAGGTATTTTACAAGAGTTGGAATCCTAAACTGCAATGTGCTCTCCCTCTGTCTAGATGTATTTAACATTAGAGCCTTAATAGAGACTTAAAGGCATTTTATATCTTTGAAAAAACACTCCAAATCAGATATATTTTTTCTTTTCTATAGGCAGTGCCTGGCAGTGCTGCTCCATTCTTAGTTCTGCCATGTAACTCCTGTGTTAGTTCCCATAAGCATGAAAAACATTACAAGGAAAATAAGGAGGAAAATAGCTATAGTCTAAAACTAACTCCTGACTTGTCAGATAAAATAATATCTAAAAAAAGGCTTGAATTGAAATAGAAGACATTAATGAGTTATCAGCTTTTTACAAAGACATCCCTACATGGGTAAAGCGAGTTACCTGATTTCATTTTTATCTCAGCACAATAGATTTCAGTTTTGGCTCTGGTAAGACTGAAGCACTTTCCTTATTCAAATTGTCTCAGACTCCTCATGGTGTGCAGCTCCTCTCCTTCTAAACTAATAATGTTCAGCAAACAGTGCTGCAGGCGTTTTAGGTTTTTCATAAATTATAGTTGTGCTAATGAGAATAGACTGATAAATGTTTGTTTGTACTCACTGAAAGAGGGAGGGTGGGAAGCAGCACTTGACTTGATTAGTAACACAATAAGTAGCCTAATTAAATATTTATTCACAGATTAATAACATGTACATACAGGTTAGGCAACAGCATGTGGGTGAATACAAAGCATACACATGCAAATAGAATGAATCCTACAGGCAGGAGATCTGAGCCTTGGTGTGGACCTAAAACTGCTTCTGAAACTTAGAAAGCTGCTCTTATTATGGCTTGCATCTTAAAAACTTTCATTTCTCCTTTGTTATTTTATTTTAAAGAGAGCCTCTTCCATGTGGAGAAGAGAAAAATGAATCTAGATGTGAACAAAAAGGTAAAAGGAGAAAGCTGGGAAGCAGCATGTGCCCTCCTGTAACTGTTCTTAGCTGCTTTTCTTCAACTTCAGAAGTTAAGTTTCGAACTATAAACTGATACAAACTCTGCTCGTTTTAAACTTGGGACTAGAACTAACACTAGAGGCTTACTTTACTCCATTACCATGGACTAAAAACTCATTTTAAACTTGAGACTAGAACTAATGCTAGAGGCTAGCTTTACTCCATTACCATCTTGCTTAAAAAAAACCCCACCTCTCTATTCTCCATCATCTGAAATGATGGAGGAATCAATTTAAGTTTTATGATCATAAAACAGAATAAAGAAATACATTGTGCCAGGGAGGCAAGGGAAATACTGTCCTTTCAGCACAATGTTGTCATCCAGCACATCTCTGGCACTCAGCTGGGCTCAGGGAGGACCTGGGGTTGTTTCCCACTGGTGTCAGTGGGTGGAACAAGGGGATCTGTGCCCCTGGGAGGAAACACAGCCTCTGTGCAGCTCTTTGTGCACCCCAGGCTGAGGAGAGGTGTCTCAGGCTCTCCTGGCAATGGCTGTGGCAGAGCTCTGCTGGTGCCTCCCTGGGGTTTCTGTTGGCTGCATTTGAGCTCTGAGGGGAGATTTTTCCATATTTCTTACTGGGTGTAAATCAGTAAGGAACTTTCCAGAAATGGGACAACCACTTTTTTATTTTTATTTTTAATTTTTTTTTTATTTTGAGTTTTGTGCAGCCTTTTCTAGGCAGGGCTTGAGCACAACCAAGGGCAGCAGAGAGAAGCAATTTGGCAGCCACTGTCCAACATGACCCAGCCTGGACTGTGCCTTTGGAAACAGGATCTGTTGTCTCAGTGACTGCAAGGTTAAAAGTTGAAGCAGATAAGACTTCCCCTTGGAGGCCAGGCTGACAGCACACCCAGCCCGTGAGTCAGTGGCACCAAAAGGAGGAAACAAAGACCAGAAAGATGATGGGTTTTCTGGCCAGGGTAGAAATTGCACAATGGGCAGATTAAATTTTGCATGGTGCTCAGGACAGAACTAATGCTAGCAGCTTACCTTACTCCATTGCCAGAGATTAAGCTTTTTGAGCTGTTTAATCTCATTTTAAACTTGGGACTAGAACTAATTCTACCAGTTTACTTTACTCCATTACCAGAGAGTGTTTTTTGAGCTATTTAACCTTGTTTTAAACTTGGGACTAAAAGTAATGCTAGCAGCTTGGTTTACTCCATTACCAGGGACTAAGTTTTTGAACTATTTAACCTTGTTTTAAATTTGGGACTAGAACTAATGCTAGTGGCTTACTTTATGATCGGGGATTAAGTTTTTTGAGCTATTTAGCCTAATTTTAAACTTGGGTCTAGAACTAATGCTAGCAGCTTACTTTACTCCATTACCAGAGATTGTTTTTTGAGTTGTTTAGCCTTGTTTTAAACTTGGGACTAGAACTAGCACTAGCAGCTTACTTTACTTCATTACCAGGGACTAAGTTTTTGAACTTTTTAACCTCGTTTTAAGCTTGGGACTAGAACTAATGCTAGCAGCTTGGTTTACTCTATTACCAGAGATTAAGCTTTTTGAGCTATTTAACCTCCTTTTCAATTTGGGACTAGAACTAGCACTAGAGGCTTACTTTACTCCATTATCAGGGACTAAAAGTTCATGTTGAACTTGGGACTAGAACTAACGCTAGCGGCTTACTTGACTCCATTACCAGAGATTAAGTTTTTGATCTAGTTCACCTTGTTAAAACTAATGCTAGCAACTTTACTCCATTACCAGGGACTAATTTTCTGAACTATTTAACTTTGTTTTACACTTGGGACTAGAACTAACACTAGAGCCTTACTTTACTCCATTACCAGAGACTAAAAACTCGTTTTAAACTTGGGACTAGAATTAACGCTAGCAGCTTGACTCCATTACCAGAGATTTTTGAGCTATTTCACCTCCTTTTAAACTTGGGAACAACACGTTCATTTTCCCCCTGGCTGCCAGAGCATCCCCCCACTCCCAGTCAGACAGAATCTATGCCATGAGCAGAGAAGGAGCCCGGATAAAGCGACTCTTACTTAAGCTGCGGATGCGACTGAGGCTTCTGCTGTGGCGCAGGCTGTGGCTCTGGCTGGGGCTGTGGCTGTGGCTCTGCTTCCTTTGATAACCTGGAGCTGGGAGGACCTTGGGCCTGGGGCCGAGGCTGCTGGGTGGTGGGTCCGGGCGGGCGCTGGGGCTGCGAGGCTGCGGGCTTCGCTGCCTGCCCCGCGGGGAACACGCGCTGGGGCTGCAACGCCTCCTGGCTTTGGGATTGCATTCCTTGGGGTTGCACTGGGCCCCCTAGGTTCAGTACAAGAAAAACTTCATAATGTTATAGTTGCAAAGAGGCCTTATTTAGAACTTCATACCCAACACTTTAAAATCATCCTCTCCACCGTGATTAACGCTACTTTGGAGGTAACAGCCTACTCGCGTGTGCTCGCGTGGAGGCAAGAGCACTGCTCACACTCATGAGGAACTTGCTTGGAGCCCCCCATGAATCAGCCTTAAAACTGCTAAATTTACCCCATTTACCCCAGGTACTGACTTCAAACCAAATCAATGGAGGTACACCCAGAACAGTTTTGGCCCACGTCAAGGAGAGGCTGTGAGGTAACTGAACACAGCAGCAATATCTAATTCAGCAAGACATTCACTCTTTTCTGTGTAGTTATTGCAGATATTTTCTTCCTCCAAAGCCTTAAAATCATTTCTGTAATATTCCTCTTAGATTCACTCTTACAGCAGTAAAACAATCTCCTTTTCTGGCTGGTTGAAAGTATTTCCATAACTTACTTAACCCTTTAGTGAGTTATGTCAAGAACACTACAAGAAACACAAGAAAGTCACTACAAATTCTTTACCAGGAAGGCACTTCACTGGCAAACTACAGCGTGAAGTGGGAAACCACAACGTGCAGGAGAGACTCAGGCTGTGCAACCCACGGCTGAAAGATGCTACAACATCATCCAGGGGGTTTTTTTCTGCTTTCTGGCTGAAATAATGCTGTGTCAGACATCAGGGCTCGCTGCTGTTATCTCAGCTCCCAGGTCTGACTGGGGTTTTCTGGACTGATGGTTGTTGTAACTGAATTTTACCCCTTGCATATGAAAATGCACTCAGGAGATCTGACTTGAGGGGAGAAAGGATGGGATGACATTCTGAGTATTTGTTTGTACAGTGCTTCACTCAGGATAAGAGCTGTTGTAAATACCACAGAACACAACTGAGCTAGACTTCTGGGAATTTTTAGTCTTGCACAGATAGTTAGTGCAAGTAAAACACTTAATCTGCTCAAGTCTCTCAAAGCAAACCATCATATCTAGATGTACTGCTGCAATACATCATTTATTTGTTGTTGTTGTTTTTAAATTGCTTTTACAGTTAACTTTCCCCTTACTACATGAATTCCAGTGTGTGTGTGTGAGGACAGCACGTGCTGATGCCTCAGTGAGTTTTAACACAATTGTAGCAGTGTGTTGTGGTGCAGAAAGATAAATAGCACGTACTGAATGTTAAGGAATGTGCCTTCATTGTTTATTAATTTGAACCACTTTTGTAGGAAATATTTGAAGGTGATAACATGGTCTTGCAACATCTTAATAAGGAGCCTTTTCTTATTAGTCTCCTTTCACTCAATATTGAAAACCAGAAAGGTTTCTTTCCCCCACTTGTACGTACAGGCTTGAATGCCAGAAACTTTACACTGAAGACAGATATAACTTTCTTTTATTGCACATTAAGCTGTACAAGAGATTTCACATAAAAGATATACTGCTGTCACATTTCCAGCGTTTGCTCACTTTCTTGCAGCTGGGTTGTACAAAAGGCAACAATCATGAAAGAAACTTTTACCAAAAATAACTCAACAGAACTGAACATTAAGCCTACACTGTAAAACATCTGTTCCCTGTTACCCACAATATTGCACCTAAGCATGCTGACATGCAGAGAGACATCTTGGCTTGTTTCTTGGCTGTGGGATGTAGGAATTGTGTGTGCCCCTGCGAATCCTTCCCAGGGAACAGGCTGGAATCCTGTCTGAGACACCCAGGTCTTCCACACACACACACACACAAACACACAAATGTCCTGTGAAAAGCACTTGTGAATACTGGCACTACTCCATGCAAAAAATACCAACTGCTTGCAAGGAAAATCGCTCATCAGATTCAGTTCTCCACCCCAGGGCAGTATGGTTTGTTCTCTTTTAGGGTGTCTGGAGGAAAGGATTTGTGAACCTGATTTCTGGGTGGGATTTCCTTGACATAGAACAAAATAGCCAATGCCATCGTTGGAACGACCACTGACCCAGACAAATGCTGAGCACTAAAGCAAAATATTCATGTAATTTACTGATAGGTAGTAAACAGTAGCACTTACCACAAACATTTAAATAGCTAATAATGCATACCTTAATTCTCATCTCACCAGCCAGCTCGTACAAATAAAAGAAACACTAAGAATGATGAGACTCACTGATAACTTTTCCCAGTGTTTGTAGGGAAAACAGACGTAGAACATCAGGCTGTTTTCCCTTTAAACATAATTGTTTGCACTAAACTAATGGCCACTACTCATCTTTGTACATATTCAAGATGAAAATTATAGTTTTGTGGCTCGCTTGCAACTCAGCTTTCTGGTATGCCAGCAGCGTGCAGCTTGTGATTCTAGGCTAGATTTCTCCCAACAGATTAACTGCCTGCCTGTGGAGCTCTCGCAGCACTGCTTATGTAAAAATCACAAAGAATTTACCTACAGAAAATCTAGCAGTTGTCAGGCACCTCAAGTCCTTTTGCATGTTTCTTAGAAACCCTATTTATGTGGATAACGTCGGGACTGGATTTTCTTTACAGCTCTCTGGAAACTTGCAGGTGTAAAATAGGAGACCTGAGTTGGTAAAGAAAACCACTGACATTTTTTGCCTTGCATTCTCTAACCCAGGATCCTCAGATGGCTAAAGGTACCTTGGTCTGCCATCCCCTCACTTCTCAGTATTTGCAATGAAATGAGCTCTTACAGGAAGTTTAACAGTCCTTGAGGTACTTCTCACCAAATAACCTGGGATTTAAATCTTAGGTAAGTATAAGATTTTTTGAAAGTATTTGCATTAGTTTTCATTAAAAATCTCCATAGAGTACTAATTCAGAATGACAACAAAAGGTACTACTTAATTGAAACAGGATACATTAAATACTCACACTTTCACTGAGATATTGCACATAGGTGGCCCATTTACATAGCTTTGTAGCTAATAATTTAATGCAGAATTACTAAAAATATGAATACCAGTATGTAAAATAGAAGATATTTTAAATATTCCTTGGGAAGAACTGTATTTTTATGGAGTCACCAAAATAGCAGACTTCCACTCGCATAGAAGTAAAACTCAAAGGTTAATAAACTTTATAAAATTATAAATAAAAAGCCTCACTAGCAAATCCTAATCTAGACTTTAAAAATATATCTGGATCAGCTACCTATTGGTCATGCACACGCACAGAAAAATAAAGGCTATGAGTACAGTGTGCACACACTCACAGAGTAAGCAAAGGGACGGGGGGCTTGCACCTCGGGGGGTTGTACTGAACAATATCAAATACTCCAGAAATACTGTCTAACCATCCAGGCTGTACATGGCACTGGCTCTAGAGAGGCACATTCTTTGTACACTGTTGACAGCAGCCCTGCAATCACGAGTTTACAGAGGAAGGTTGGAAAGCTGTTACACGCACAGACAGGAACAAGGAAACAACCAGACGGGAGAGTTGACACTGCATAGAAAAAACACAGTCCAGGTCAGCACTGAAACAATGGCAAACTGAACAGAACTGGGGTGCTTGCATTCAGATTGTTTGTTTCTCTGATTTCAATTGGGTTTTGATTTGTTTTTCGCTTTGCATTTTTGCTTTAACCCTCGCTTTTGGTCTCAGTTATCTAAGTAGCCTGGACTTGTTTTGGTCCTACTGCAACGCCATTACAGTCGAGAATGTACTGTAAACAACCTTGAGGTGGTGGTCGCTGAGGTGGGACTTTGTTTGGCTCTGGCTCCTTTAGTGATCCACTCTGGAAAATACATTTGAAAACAGAAAAGAAAAAAAGAAACAAAAATTAGAGTAGCTCGGTTCCAATTTTCCACTAATTTGTCTTTATTTTCATTAGAAAACTCTTTATTGGTGGGGCTGAACATATACTTTAAATTTATTCCAGATACCATTTTTTAATTTAGTTGCTGCCTGACGTGATATATGAATCCTGGGCTGGTGCAAGGCTGAGCTCTTATAAAAACTGTTTTCCCTTTGCAGCATGTGATCAGGATGCAGGGAGTGCCTTCCCAACCTTACCTCCATCTGGGGAAGGACTTTATCCTCAGTTCCCAGCACCAGCAACCATTTTTTTGTATTTCAATACATCTGCTCTCTCTCTCTTTTTTTTTTTTTTAGGACAGACTGGATAGGAAATGGATTTCAACAGATACCTTTGTGTAATTTAAGGAATAATTGATTTTTAATTATGTTCACTTGTATCCAGAAGCCTTTGCACAGCAGGAGTTTTGCCAGTGATAGTTTCACTTTGATTTGCTGGCTGTAAGTGGGAGGGAGGTGGGCTGCTCCAGCTTCACTGTTTTGCTAAGCAAAATGAAAGAAGAAAGCAAAAACCACAGACAAATAATAAAAATAATTGAAATGACTTCATGCTTCTCCATCTGACATGTTATTAGAAACACATGTGATACTTCACTTTTCAAAACAGAAGGTTGATTTGGCAGCATCCTTTTCACATGGATACTTGTGAAAGGAAAAGATGGACCTGAACCAAAACCTTGGAGCAGAACACCCTCTGGGAATATGACTATTTGAATCCAAACTTTGTCTTAGGGCCATCTCTAGCATTTTGAAACGTGAAAGATGTTAAATCATTGGAGATAATAGCTTAGGACATTTTTTTAAGGATCCAGAAATCAAATTGCCATCTGTCAAGAGGAAAAAAATGCAGAATTTATTAAAGAGCAAATGCAAAATCAATTAAACGTGTTTCTTGCAGAGCTTACTGGGGTTTTTTCTGATACATTTGTATTTGATCACGCTCCTGGTACTTTATTTACAGAATAAATCTTGCTCCTGGTGCTCTGAATTCCTGCCCAGCAATGCAGCTGCTGAGCTCTAAATGGCACAAGAGCCCTGCAGTGCATGCAGCTGCTGCAAGCTGCTGTGTCTGCTTTGGCTGCATAAATAAAAGGACACAGGGCAGCTCCAAAACTCTCCTTATTCAGAGTTACCAACCTGCAGGAGCCCAAATGAGGAGCAAAAATGATCCTCACAAAGTGTGCTCCTTGATTTACCTGACCCAGTTACACCGTGCCTGCTGGGCATCACTAAAGGGCTGAGGATAGGTAGAAAATAAGAAAGTTTGTAAGGAAAGACAAAGCCACCAGAAAATGTCAGTGTGCTTTAGTGTGGGCTGGAGTCCTCTCTTAGCAACACTAAAGGGTGAGGATAGGCAGAAAATAAGAAAGTTTGTAAGGAAAGACAAAGCCACCAGAAAATATCAGAGTGCTTTAGTGTGGGTTGGAGTCCTCTCTTAGCATCACTAAAGGGTGAGGATATGTAAAAAATAAGAAACTTTTGTAAGGAAAGACAAAGCCACCATAAAATGTCAGCTTCAGTGTGGGCTGGAGTCCTCTCATAGTTTCCCCCCTCGCTGTGATGTTCAGAGGCTGCAGCAGGAGCTGCTGGGCTGCCCTGGGCAGGGTGTTGGGGGCACCACTGCCTGCAGCACCTGCCTGGGCACCAGGAGCTCCCTGGGAGCAGGGCACAGCCCAGGGGGAAGCTGAAAGCAGCCCTGGAGCAGCAGCTCCTGCCCGTGCCAGGGCTGGGACACAGCTCCTGCCCGTGCCAGCCTGGGATGCAGCTCCTGCCTGTGCCCGGGCTGGGATGCAGCTCCTGCCTGTGCCCGGGCTGGGACACAGCTCCTGCCCGTGCCAGCCTGGGATGCAGCTCCTGCCTGTGCCCGGGCTGGGATGCAGCTCCTGCCTGTGCCAGGGCTGGGACACAGCTCCTGTCTGTGCCAGGGCTGGGATGCAGCTCCTGCCTGTGCCAGGGCTGGGATGCAGCTCCTGTCTGTGCCAGGGCTGGGATGCAGCTCCTGCCTGTGCCCGGGCTGGGACACAGCTCCTGCCCGTGCCAGGGCTGGGATGCAGCTCCTGCCCGTGCCCGGGCTGGGACACAGCTCCTGCCCGTGCCCAGCCTGGGACACAGCTCCTGCCCGTGCCAGGGCTGGGACACAGCTCCTGCCCGTGCCCGGGCTGGGACACAGCTCCTGCCTGTGCCAGGGCTGGGACACAGCTCCTGCCTGTGCCAGGCTGGGACCCAGCTCCTGCCTGTGCCAGGGCTGGGATGCAGCTCCTGCCTGTGCCAGGGCTGGGATGCAGCTCCTGTCTGTGCCAGGCTGGGGTGCTCCTGGCACCCCTCGCTCTGCTGCTGGGCACTGGGGTGAGCACAGAGCTCTGGGAGGGAAACACCACGAGTGAGCTGCAGGAACTCCAAGGGTTTCTTCCTGCAGTCCCAACCAGCCCACGTGAGTTTGTTAGAAAGCACACAGCAGGTTTAATAATTGTGATTGTCATGATTAGCTCCTGATGGGCTCCCTCCCCTTCCCAAGGGCCACGGCCCAGCCTGGGGCTCTGCAGTGGCACAGGGTGCCCAGGCAGGATATGGGTTTATCCTTTTTGCACTAAAACAAAAGGCTGTGCAGGTAAAACGGGTGTTTGATTTAGAAGCAGGGGCTGGCAGCTGAAATCACACGCTCTGTAATGCTGGATCAGCCCTGCAGGGCCCCTGTCTGCCCGTGCCCCGAGGCTGGAGCAAATCTGCCATTTGTTCTGGCTCTGAACTGTCTCAGGTTCTATCACAGCAGCCCTTATGCAATCTGCATATCTCTCATCTCCCAAAGAAACGATTTCATCCCAAACCCAGCTTTCAATAAACATGGTAGGAGCTCCCTAATCCTTCCCTCAGCTCTCTCCCTGCAGTGCATTCTCTGCTCAAGGTGTATTTCCCCCTCCCCAGTCACTGACTGCAGCTGTCCTGATTTTACCACCCACACATCCTTTTTATTTTTTTATTATATTTTTTTTTCCACCAGATATCACCTGGTGCTTCCAGGAACCTCACCCACACTCCAGGCCAATCACATGGGTATATTACTTTGGCTAATTAGCCAACCCACCCAGGCTGACCCAAAAAAGTCTAATTAGCATTACATTCCTAATTGAGAAATCTTACTCATGGTTTTTCAATGGTCTGTAGTAATCCAGCCCTTTTCTTTCAGACAGTCAGAACCTTGATACCTGATATTAAAGGCAGGCTTTGAACCAGCCTTGTTTGCTGCCCTGAGCCAAGGCCTTTAATAAAATCCAGGCTGCTTCTGGCAGATGAGCTGCAGACTGCTCTCCTCACCCCTGCAAGGTGCTGCCAGAGCAGCTGTGGGAGCTCCTCTCTGAGCTGGGCCAGACCTGTCCTGCTCATGGGTTCACCCCTCTTGCTGATTTTCTGTTTTTCCTTTGCTGCCCAGCCTCCACATTCACCCCCCTACCACCCTCTTGTAGCACAAACATGTTTTGGAATAAAACTGATCTGCAGGCAGGCTGGCTTCAAACACTGCAGGGATCAGGGGTAAATGCAGGATTTGGGGTTCAAAAACTGCAGAGCAAGGGTTAAATGCAGGATTTGGGGTTCAAACACTGCAGGGATCAGGGGTTAAATGCAAGATTTGAGGTTCAAACACTGCAGGGATCAGGGTTAAATGTAGGATTTGGGGTTCAAACACTGCAGGGATCAGGGGTTAAATGTAGGATTTGGGGTTCAAACACTGCAGGGAGAAAGGGGTAAATGCAGGATTTGGGGTTCAAACACTGCAGGGATCAGGGGTTAAATGCAAGATTTGAGGTTCAAACACTGCAGGGATCAGGGGTTAAATGCAGGATTCGGGGTTTAAAAACTGCAGAGCAAGGGTTAAATGCAGGATTTGGGGTTCAAACACTGCAGGGATCAGGGGTTAAATGTAGGATTTGGGGTTCAAACACTGCAGGGAGAAAGGGTTAAATGCAGGATTTGGGGTTCAAACACTGCAGGGATCAGGGGTTAAATGCAAGATTTGAGGTTCAAACACTGCAGGGATCAGGGGTAAATGCAGGATTTTGGGTTCAAAAACTGCAGGGAGAAAGGATTAAATGCAGGATTTGGGGTTTAAAGACTGCAGAGCAAGGGTTAAATGCAGGATTTGGGGTTCAAAAACTGCAGAGCAAGGGTTAAATGTAGAATTTGGGGTTCAAAAACTGCAGGGAGCAAGGGGTAAATGCAGGATTTTGTCATGGAAAATGACCCTGCAGGGTCATTTGGATATTTGGGGCTAAAGAGCAGAATCAGTGGTACAGGAGTGTGCCTGGGATGGTTTGGGGCAGAATCACTGGTACAGGAGTGTGCTTGGGATGGTTTGGGACAGAATCAGGGGTACAGGAGTGTCCTGGGATGGTTTGGGGCAGAATCAGAAGTGTCTTTGGGATGGTTTAAGAGCTGACGAGCAGAATCAGTGGTACAGGAAAATTTTTGGAATGGTTTGGGGCAGAATCAGGGGTGCAGGAGTGTCCTGGGATGGTTTAGGGCAGAATCAGAAGTGTTTTGGGGATGGTTTAGGAACTAAAGAGCAGAATCAGTAGTACAGGAATGGTTTTGGGATGATTTGGGGCAGAATCAGTGGTACAGGAGTATTTTTGGGATGGTTTAGGGCAGAATCAGTGGTACAGGAGCGTGTTTGGGATGGTTTAGGAGCTAAAGAGCAGAATCATGGTGCAGGAGTGTGTTTGGGATGGTTTGGGGCAGAATCAGTGGTACAGGAGTGTGTTTGGGGTGGTTTAGGGCAGAATCAGTGGTACAGGAATGGTTTTGGGATGGTTTGGGGCAGAATCAGTGGCACAGGAGTGTGTTTGGGGTGGTTTAGGGCAGAATCAGTGGTACAGGAGTGTGTTTGGGATGGTTTGGGGCAGAATCAGTGGCACAGGAGCGTGTTTGGGATGGTTTAGGAGCTAAAGAGCAGAATCATGGTGCAGGAGTGTGTTTGGGATGGTTTAAGGCAGAATCATGATACAGGAGTGTGTTTGGGATGGTTTAGGATTACCTGAGTGAGGTGTGCTGGCTGATGGCTGAGGACCCCTTTGGTTTTCATTTTGTGGAGCACAGTTTCCACATCCCACCCAAATTCCCAGGGAGCAGGGGCTGCTGCTGTTGACAGGAACATTCTGTGGGGTGCCCAAAGGGGCTCTCCTCTCACAGGGGTTGCTGTTTAGATAACTGCCCCCCAAAAACACACCTTCACTTGGGGAACCCCCCATGAATGCTGCAAATCCACTCCAGGGGTTTCTCAGCTCTGGGGAGAACAAGTGAGGATTTGGCTGCATAATGACCTTTGGAATATTGGCTAATTACAGCCAGAGCACAAACCCCACTAATTATCTAGAATGTGAATGTCTATAAATGTCCCTGTGGCACTTCCTTCCTTTCCACACTTACCTGGAACTGTCTCCTTAGAGTTTTAGGGGTTTTTTTTAGAAAAAGCCATTTATTCTTCAAATAAGTTGCATTAGGATTTGATCAGGGCATTACTTCTTTTTCTACCTTTATATAAATGCAGATTGGATTCACAGACACTTGAATTTTGAGCAGTCTGAAGAATGTTGAAATGGGTGGGAGCAAAAGCAGCAACTTGGCAGGGAAATAGCCCTTGGGCAAAAGAGATGCTAAACAGAGTCCCAGCAAAAATTGATTTTGATTTGGCTGAGGTTGAAGACTTTGTGAACTGTACTTGGAGCACGTAGAGTTGGTTTTGGGTCTGGTTTGGTTTTCTTTGTAATGCAAGGACAGGAGCTTTTCCTAGGTATTTCAATATTTGAGGGGAAAGTTGTGTTTTTCAGGTCAAGAAGGAGAGAGGGATCAATTGAGAGTTGCCAAAATATGAGCTGAGTTAGAGCTCATAAAGGAACAGGAATAAATAGTAAAACATTTCAGTAAAAAGAGAACTGAGAAAAAAAGTGATTGCTGGGGAGAGAGGTCACAGAGAGAGTTTAAGTGGAGGGTAAATAGTAAATGAGGGTTTGAAGTGTTATAGATTGTGATAAACACAGGAGGAAGGGCAAGATGGCAGGTGGGATAAAAGCTAAAAATGAGATGCAGGTAAAAATGGTAAAAATGAAACATTCTTCATCTCAGAAATGCAAACCAGCTGACTCATGAAATATAAAACTAAAAACCAGGTCTATAAAAATTAGGAATGGCCGAGTTACACTGGGGAAGGTAAAGCACTAACACTGCATTGAGGTAAGGAATTGGCTGCTGAGGAAAAAAGCAATTATTGGACAAAAAATACTGGGAAGGACATGAGTGGGATGCAGAACTCAAGTAGATTATTAATTAATTAAATTTGCACTAAAAAAAGAGGTGTGTGCTACTAAAACCTGTAGATGATGCAGGGCTGGAAGACTGTGGGGCCAAAATATCCTAAAGAAAGAATGAAACTGATCAGTGGAGCTAAAAATATTAGTATAATTTTAATAATAATATAATAAGTATTAAAATAATATATATTATATACTATATTATTTTAATATATATAAAGATATACACTATAAATTATAGAATATATATAACATTATTGTTATGTTATATTATATTAATTATATTATATTATATTATATTATATTATATTATATTATATTAATATTATATTAATGTTATATTATATTATATTATATTAATTATATTATATTAATTATATTATATTATATTATATTATATTAATTATATTATATTATATTAATTATATTATTTCTATTACATAACATATAATATAGTAATATTATATATTATGTAATAGAAATATTATAATATATTATTATATACAGCATATAATAGAATATATTGTTATATATAGTATTATAATAATATGAATGGTATAATTATTAATATAATTATATTTTTATGAAAATATAAAATACAATTTTAATTGTTATATATAGTATTATAATAATATGAATGGTATAATTATTAATACAATTATATTTTTATGAAAATATAAAATAAAGTTTTAATTGTAATTTCTTCTATAATAAGAAATAAATCAGTCACAAAGGCAGAGCTGACTCAGTAACTGAAATCTAATGGGAACAATTTTTGCAGTGAAAATCCCAGAATCTCCTCACAGCTCAGTGCAGCCTTTGGAAGAACCTCTCTGCCTAGTTTAGTAAAATAAAGGGTTTTAAGAACAGAAACTGGGGGCAGCTTCAACCAAAGGCCAAAGCAAACCAAGATGAAATGCATAAAAATCAAATAAAACTGTGCTGCAAACAAGCCCACGCTGTGTAATTTAGCACAGCAGAGAAATCCTGCAGTGGAACACCCAAAATGCAGAATTCCCAGTGCTTTGTGCCCTCCTGCTCTGTCCCTGCAGCGGGCAGGGAGAGGGGCTGGGGCTGCCCTGGGGCAGGGGCTCTGCCCGGGGGATGCAGCTGTGAAACACTGGGCAGGGCTGGAAATGTGGGCGATGCCTTTTTCTACCCGGAAATATGGGAACTGAAAGGGGGTTTTTAAACCATGCTATTCTGTTTTCAGTCTCATGAGACAATACAGGTGTTATAATTCACATTATCCTAATTAGAAGGTGACCATTTCCTAATTACAGAACATTATAAGTGTTTCTCAGTTTGTTAGCTTTTTGCTGTAGATACTTTAAAGCTAATAATCTAAAATTACTCCTCGTAAGTCTTACTACAATACATCTTTCATAGTTCTATTTCTCTAAAATATCTGGTCTTATTTACAAATCCATCCTTTAAAACATTTTTTCTAGATCTATTTCTCTTTCAAATCCGTTCTATTTCTGAGTCACCATTTCTTATCTCCAAGTTTACATATAAATACACGCTATGCAAGCCTTCTGCCAAGCCATGAAAACTCTCTACAAATCCATTTCCCACAATAAAGATTTTGCTGTTTTTCTATTCCCTGGGGACTGAGACAAACAGCTACAATGGGGAGAAGAGATTTTAAAAATCCACCTTCCTGCTCCTGCAGCAAGAGCAGAGTTCTCTCCTGTTTTTTACACAATTTTGGGGTGCCCTGTCCAGCCTTGCCCTTCTGCACTGAGGGAATCTGTGCAAAACACACTCAGCAAAAACGGGGCCAGCCTGGGGCTGCTCTGTGCTGAAGTTTGATAAAGAATTCAAAAACTTCCAGCAGATTTTGCTGTTGCCCAACCAAGTTTCCAAGGAACCTCTGCAAAACCTGTCAGGGTCTTCCCCTGGGTGGGAAGGAAATGCCTGCTCAGAGCAGAAAAGAAGCTAAACAGTGAGAATTTTACTTGGAATAGTATTTAAAAATGCACTGAAAGGGGCTTTTTTAAAAAAACAACATATTAAAGAATATTCTAACTTTGTTTTTACAGAGTGTTTTGCATTGCTAGATAACTCATTACTTCCCAGACAACAGCTTCCTTTCTGAATAAATCTTCAAAATCATAAAATTATAGGATGCTTTGGGTTGGAAGGGACTTTCAAGATATTTTTTTTTCCAAAATAATCATTTTTTCTTCACCTGGAGAAAGAAGAGAGAGCAGAGCAGGTGGCTCAGGGCAGGTGAGCACCAGCAGGAGCTCGGGGCTGCTCTCATGGACACTGCAGTGTTTTCCATGAGAGGCTGGAACAGCTCAGCTCCCTCTGTCCCTTCCAGCCCTATTTTCTGTTATCCTGCTGCACAAAAAATAACCCCATCTCTCAGTGTGATGAGGTTTCTAAAGAAACTTCTCAGAAAAAATTCATTTCTGAAGTGATATCAGTTATGGAAACTTCCTGCTTCCTTCCACAGCCAGGCAATAAAAAACAAGGATGCTTTTTGAATTTCGTCTTCAGCTCTTTTACTGCTTGAATAAATCAGATTTCTACTTGTGCTTTTGGAGCAGGGGGCAGTGAAACCACGCAGGGGCACAGCAGCTTTGAGGCAGCTCCTTCCAGGAGAAGGAGGGAAAAACACCAAAAAAAGCAGGGAGGGAATTTGGGATGGCAGCGAGCTCCCCCCTGTGCTGCCACTGGGTGTGAAGGGAGCTCGAGCAGGAGGAGAACTCCAAGATATGGAACAGCAGAAAAAAGGGTCCAGGAGATGCAGGAGAGCATCCTGTGACTGGCACGGAGGATTTCTCTCACCTTTCCCAGCCTACAGAGGAAACTCCCCATTCCCAGTGGGTCAGGTGGGGCTGGAAGTGCCAAAATCCTGTGCTGAGGGCTGGGATTGTAGGGAAGCTCTGACCCCTGAGCTCAGGGATTTTGGGTGATGCTGTGCTCTGTCTGCTCCCGGGATTGTAGGGAAACTCTGACCCCTGAGCTCGGGGATTTTGGGTGATGCTGTGCTGTGTCTGCTTCTGGGATTGTAGGGAAGCTCTGACCCCTGAGCTCGGGGATTTTGGGTGATGCTGTGCTGAGGGCTGGGATTGTAGGGAAGCTCTGACCCCTGAGCTCAGGGATTTGGGGTGATGCTGTGCTGTGTCTGCTCCTGGGATTGTAGGGAAGCTCTGACCCCTGAGCTCAGGGATTTTGGGTGATGCTGTGCTGTGTCTGCTCCTGGGATTGTAGGGAAGCTCTGACCCCTGAGCTCTGGGATTTTGGGTGATGCTGTGCTGTGTCTGCTTCTGGGATTGTAGGGAAGCTCTGACCCCTGAGCTCGGGGATTTTGGGTGATGCTGTGCTGAGGGCTGGGATTGTAGGGAAGCTCTGACCCCTGAGCTCGGGGATTTTGGGTGATGCTGTGCTGTGTCTGCTCCTGGGATTGTAGGGAAGCTCTGACCCCTGAGCTCAGGGATTTTGGGTGATGCTGTGCTGTGTTTCCTCCTCCAGTTTGAACACAAACAAGGTTATTTTTATGGCTGTTTTGAAATGTGGGGTGGCAAGAGATCCTTGCATGAACGGGAGGAGCTTAAAGGCTGCAGAAGTTCACCTGCAGAGATCCATCACTACTGGATCCACTCAGAGCTGAAGTTTATCCTTGGAAATGAGAGAATCTGGGAAAAAAAAGATGCTGGAGCAGCCTCAAGCCCAGTCTGAGAACCCCCATTTTGTGTTTTAGGGTCACAGAGGAGTGGGAGGGGGCACAGTAAAGAGGCACTGGGACAGACCCCTGAGCTGTCCCTAAATAAAGTGAATTTTGGGGCTCAGGTGAGAACCAAACCCAAGAACCATCCACAGCTCCTCTTCTTGCTGCTCATGGAGCTGCTGCTGCTGCTGCCCTCAAACACCCCCAGGAGCTCTGGGGCTGCCCTGAGCTCTGAAAAGTCTCTGCCAGAAGCTGAAAGACCCCGGAGGGGGATTTTGAAGCAGCTGAACACAAGTTTGCTCTGCTGGCAGCTCCACAAGTCCGTCCCCATATTCCAGAGCTGGAAGTGTGGCTGTGTGTGAGGTTGCTTATTTTTATTTTTTTCCTATGGAAAATATCAAGAAAAGTTGAAAATGAGCTGCTCTGGCTTTGGATTCTTCCATAATTTCTCTTGGTGCTTCTCCTTGTTTAAAGATTTTGCCCCACATGGTCCTTTTATTGAAAATAAAGCATGGCAGGGATTTCTGGGGAGAGGGGCAGAATTCCTGCAAGGTAAACATGGAGAAAAGCCAAGAACCTGTGCTTAACTGGCCATGATTTAAAGGTCAGAGAAATCAAACAGAAAAGTCAAGTGCAGACAGGGAAATTTAATAAAAAATAATAAAAATGTAGAGAGGAAGCACCCAGCAGGTTGGGGAAAGGGAGACCAAGGAAAAGCCTCCAAAAAAAGGAATTTTTGGTGGGTTCAGCTTAAATAAACAATCAGAGAGTAAAAATAGATATATATAATATAAAATAATAATAAATAATATTATAGTATATACTATACTATACTATACTATTATATACTATTATATAATATACTATACTATGCTATACTATACTATTATATTAATATATAATATATAATATATAATATATAATATATAATATATAATACATTATATATTATATATTATATATTATATATTATATATTATATATTATATATATTATATATAATGTATTATATATAATATATAATGTTTAATATATTATATAATATATAATGTATTATATATAATATTTAATGTTTAATATATTATATAATATATAATGTATTATATATAATATTTAATGTATAATATATAACATATGACATATAACCATGGAGGGACCATGGAGTGCCAGAATTGCCAACACCACTGGAAGATTGGGAGATTTTCAGGAGATCATCTGGCAGGAGGTGATAAAAAGTCAGGAAAAGCATCACTTTGTTGTGTGAAAGAAGGCAAAAAGAGAATATTCATGTTCTTATGTTTAACAGAAATGTGGGAAAGTATTTGTTAAGTATAATAATTGTTTTCTTTTTCAGTTTTATCAGTGCTTTGTGGCTTTCTCAATTAAAAAATCAGCACTAAGGCTGAAGCACTGGATCCTACAGACAACTGAGATCATCCAAATCCTGAAGTCTGTCCCTGTCAGGGGCTTTTCCCTTTGGGATTCTCTTCCAACCAGTGCTTTGTGAGCAAATTTGTATCTTACCAAGCTTTTGATGGCTTTTCTGCAGAAATAATCTGTTTTCCAGGTACACTGCTGGTGATAGGCATTCAATATAGAGTACTCAGATATTAAAAAAAAAATAAAAATCAGGGTACGCCCAGAAAACTTTATTTAATTTGGACAAATTTCTGTAGATGTCAGTGGAAATTTTGACCAAATAACCCCAAACCTTTCACACATGACCTTTAGTGTATTTTTGTATAATCCTAAGGCCATGAGATCCCCTCAGAAGGGCACCCTTGGTTATTTTTTGGCAAGTTGAACCAGGCTGAGCAGGATGCCCATTGTCAGTGTTCTGATTAAATCACCCTCCTTTTCTGGATACATTCACAGGTGAAATCCCAGGGTTTGCACAGATTTATTTCAGCTTTTTACCTGAGACTCAAACCCAGCTCTGAGCAGCTCCTTTGGCTCTCACTCCATCTGCTGGTGCAGGGGCTCAGGAAGGATTTCAAACCAAATATTTCCATTTTCACCATCAGTGCAATTCCTGCTCAGTTATTTATGTGTTGTGTCCTTATCAATATTAAAGTTTTTAGGGTTTCTTTTCCAGCTTGAACTTTGTGGCTTTGATACATTGCAATACCTGCATGTGGAGTTCAAATGCTTGAAATAAATCAAACTTTATTAATGAAATGGGAATTGTTTTAAACACATGATCAGTTAATGAAATGGGAATTGTTTTAAACACATGAACAGTTAATGAAATGGGAATTGTTTTAAACACATGAACAGTTCATGAAATTGGAATTGTTTTAAATACATGAACAGTTAATGAAATGGGAATTGTTTTAAACACATGATCAGTTAATGAAATGGGAATTGTTTTAAATACATGAACAGTTAATGAAATGGGAATTGTTTTAAATACATGAACAGATATTGAAATTGGAATTGTTTTAAATACATGAACAGTTAATGAAATGGGAATTGCTTTAAATACATGAACAGTTCATGAAATTGGAATTGTTTTAAATACATGAACAGTTAATGAAATGGGAATTGTTTTAAATATGTGAACAGATATTGAAATTGGAATTGTTTTAAATACATGAACAGTTAATGAAATGGGAATTGTTTTAAATATGTGAACAGATATTGAAATTGGAATTGTTTTAAATACATGAACAGTTAATGAAATGGGAATTGTTTTAAACACATGAACAGTTCATGAAATGGGAATTGTTTTAAACACATGAACAGTTCATGAAATGGGAATTGTTTTAAATACATGAACAGTTCATGAAATGGGAATTGTTTTAAATACATGAACAGTTAATGAAATGGGAATTGTTTTAAATACATGAACAGTTCATGAAATGGGAATTGTTTTAAACACATGATCAGTTAATGAAATGGGAATTGTTTTAAACACATGAACAGTTCATGAAATGGGAATTGTTTTAAATACATGATCAGTTAATGAAATGGGAATTGTTTTAAATACATGATCAGTTAATGAAATGGGAATTGTTTTAAACACATGATCAGTTCATGAAATGGGAATTGTTTTAAACACATGAACATCCCTCATGCAGCAGTTCCAGCTGGGTCCTGCCTCTCTTGGGCCTCTGTCCCTCACATTCACAACCTGAGATCTTGTTCAAAAGTGAACAAAATAACCTCAGTGCAGGAAAAAAACCCCTCCATCATTTTATACTTGTGATAAATCAATTTTACTGTGCCCCAAATGTGGCCTTTTACAAGGTTGTGGTGAGCTCAGGCTCCTGCTTGTTTATTTTCTGCTGCTTTTCTTAATTCCCTGTGTTTATATTGGGATTTAAAAGAGTAACAGCTGTTCTTTTATTTTCACTAACATAAAAACTAAGAGTTTAAAACCCCCTTTTGATCAAAATAAGCACACAAAGATAAACATTGTGTGTGTATATATATACACACACACAAAAAAAAAAATATATATATATACAGTTATTTATGTGCACATTAATGTAGCCAATTAAAATATATTCCACACTAAAATAATAATAATAAAAAAGAAAGAAATGCATTAGAATAATATGATGAAAAAAATTAGAGCATGGAGCATTTCTGCTTTGTCAAATCTATAGAAAAATCGATTTTTAATGTGATACAGCTTATGGATCAGGACGTAATGCATTGTAATAATAAATAATAGATTTATTCCATTTATTCCCCAGCCGTTTATTGCAGAAGAGAAGCCACAAGGTGTCGCTGGGATGCAGATAACCAAAATCCTGCAGTGAGGGGGCACCACCTCCATAAAACTGACAGTTCTGAGAATGGCTTTTGACTGGGATAACCTTTGGAATTTCAGGCTGTGTGATTTCTGTGCCCCAGCAATATTTTTCTTTGTGAGTTTTGATAGTTTTGATTCTCTACCAATATGTTTAGGAAGGCATTCGCAAGAAACCTGTAAGTATTTTCATAGGAAATGTAATTTATCTTATCAAGGACTATGATTTAAAAGGATTTTTATGGACCAAAAGTCCTTTTGGACTCCATTTCCAGATAACTCCATGAGGGGATCCTTCCCAATTAAACGTGGGCCTTCAGCTGAGACCAAACCAAATAACTGCATTTTCTGGTCATCATCAAAACTGCAGTGGTTGGAAGCAAATTGCTGCTCATCAGAAGTATTTTCCTTTAAAAACTCCCTAAATTCAAGAGATGGAAGTGAAAGAACTGGGGCTGATCCTGTGGAAATCCAGGAACAGGGAGTTTGCTGATGGGTTGATTTTCTCTCTGAAATCCCCACTTTTTGTTATTTACACGATGTCCAGGTGTGGTTCAATTTTCTCTCTGGCCATGGAGCAATAAATTGGATAAACCCCAGCATGGAAAGGGTCAGGGAATGGAGAATACAATAAATTGGATAAACCCCAGCATGGAAAGGGTCAGAGAATGGAGAATACAATAAATTGGATAAACCCCAGCATGGAAAGGGTCAGAGAATGGAGAATACAATAAATTGGATAAACTGCAGCATGGAAAGGGTCAGGGAATGGAGAATACAATAAATTGGATAAACTGCAGCATGGAAAGGGTCAGGGAATGGAGAATACAATAAATTGGATAAACTGCAGCATGGAAAGGGTCAGGGAATGGAGAATACAATAAATTGGATAAACTGCAGCATGGAAAGGGTCAGGGAATGGAGAATACAATAAATTGGATAAACCCCAGCAAGGAAAGGGTCAGGGAATGGAGAATACAATAAATTGGATAAACCCCAGCATGGAAAGGGTCAGGGAATGGAGAATACAATAAATTGGATAAACCCCAGCATGGAAAGGGTCAGGGAATGGAGAATACAATAAATTAGATAAACCCCAGCATGGAAAGGGTCAGGGAATGGAGAACACACAGGTTATAATTGCTTTATTAGCACTGTGCCACTCCTTCCTCTGACAGCACCCAGAACCAGGATGTGGCTGGGAATGCTCTGCTCTCTCTGATGTCACCATGGAGCACAAATTCCTTCCTTCTTTCCTTCCTTTAAGGAAATAAATCCCTTTTTCTTTCATGGGTAATGCAGCAGGACTGAATGGACATTTCCCTAACAGGATTTCCCTCAGCCTCAGCTGCTCACACCCCCAAATATTTGCATTTATGGGGATTCTCATGGACAGTGTCATTTTCTCTGCAGAATTTCCTCCAGCACAATTCACTCCAGGCCCTGACAGGCAGCTCTGAGTGGGTGTTTGATGATTTTTATTGTTTTATACACAAATGTGATGGTCAAGGAACGAGCTCTGCCAACCCAGAGCAGAGTAACTGTGTAGTTTAACATATTTTCTTGATTTTTAGGGAAAATTTAAAAGAGGCTTCTCTAAAGATCTGTCAAAGGTAGTCAAAGAAGTTAGAAAATATGGAAAATCCACAATTTTGTTGCCTGCAAGTAGAGCAGGTTTGTTTATGGCAAACTTTTAAAATTGTATTCCTAGATAGAATTCCATTTTCAGCATGGTGGGGGGTAAAACAAATGATCATGATTTAAATAATAGAAACAGCTTCACTTTGATGGATTTTTTTACCACAACAGGTAGAATTTCTGGGAGTCCAAATCTTCTCCTGCCCAACTTCTCTGCCCTCTGTGCACCAGCTGAACTTGCTACAGAGTCTGGGCAAGAGTTTGCAGATAAATGAAAAAATAACAGAAAATTTAATATTTATGAAATGTCCCCATTCAGATATCTCAGGTTTAATGGGTTTAACAGTCCCAGCCCTGCCCTGTGAGGTTTCCCTCTGGAATTTGCTGCCCTGGCCCTGTGACAGCAGAGCTTTGCCAGAGCCCTGCAGGGCCATCCCTCCCCGGCAGACCTGGCTGCCCAGGGCCAAACAAAGGCTGATTTTCCCAATCATTGATTTGTTTCCTGATGGATGCTTAATTGGAGTGGGAATGACCACTGTGGGCATTTAGAAGCTGAGGATTGTTTTTATGTACAGTCCAGCCAGTCTGGACTAAAATAGAAACACTTCTGAAACACCCAGAAAATAAAGAAATTCAGAACCTGGAGCTGCATTACTGAGCACAGGCTGCTCATTGAAAAGCAGAAGCAGCAAAATTCAGCAGTTACTCTTTGATATCTCCAGTACTTTGGTTTCTGCATTTGCATAGAGTTGATTTGGGATAAATCAGTGGCTTTGCATTTGGTGTCACCTGTAGAAATGGGCAGCTCTGCCCTGCAGATGAGTGGCTGCTTCTGAAGAATGGGAAATAATTCCTTACATTAGGAAAGACTGTTCAAAAGTGAAAGGGGCAGCTTTGTTTTAGCAGGCTGATTTTAGTCTTAGCAAAACCCAGCTAAAAATGAACTGTGCACGAGGAGTTATCTGTTCTACAAATGTGTTTCATGGTTTTCCCCTAAAGCTGGGCAGATTTATGGGTATTTGCAAATGCAATCTTCAGCAGAAAACCAGGTCCCCTTTACCTACCCTAAACAGGTAGAACAAGGCCAATTTAAGGGTCTGATTACCTGGGAGGAGCACTAACAGATATTGCAAATATTCTGAAGGAATATCTCTGGTTTTCATAGCAATTTTTTGCTCAAGTGCAATCCCTAATGTAAGGATAGGCTAAGGAAAAGAAGATTAATGTGGAATAACATCTTGTGGCCATCAGCAAGGGCTGAATCCATCAGGAATAGCCTAAACTAAAAAGAAGGAACCAGAATTCCACCATGCCAGAATATTGTCTCTGCATCCATCCCAAACTCTGCTTTGAGAGCAAAACCCCCTTTCCATGGACATGCTGAGTGACAGCAGTGACTGAGGACTTTAGGAACCTTCTAAAGGAGCTCCTTGGATCCTGCTTGCACTCTGGACTCAGGTGGGCAGGTTTTCCTTGGGAATTTTATTTGCATCCCCTTTTCCTACCCTAAACAGGTAGAACAAGGCCAGTTTTAAGGGTCTGATTAACTGAGAGGAACACTAACAGATATTGCAAATATTCTGAAGGAATATCTCGGGTTTTCACTGCATTTTTTGCTCAAGTGCAATCCAAAATGTAAGGATAAGCTAAGGAAAAGAAGATTAATGTGGAATAACATCTTGTGGCCATCAGCAAGGGCTGAATCCTTCAGGAATAACCTAAACTAAAAAGAACCAACCAGAATTCCACCATGCCAGAATATTGTCTCTGCATCCATCCCAAACTCTGCTTTGAGAGCAAAACCCCCTTTCCATGGACATGCTGAGTGACAGCAACGACTGAGGTGTTCAGGAACCTTCTAAAGAAGCTCCTGGGATCCTGCTTGCACTCTGGACTCAGGTGGGCAGGTTTTCCTTGGGAATGATTGGGAATTTTATTTGCATCCCCTTTTCCTACCCTAAACAGGTAGAACAAGGCCACTTTTAAGGGTCTGATTACCTGGGAGGAGCACTAACAGATATTGCAAATATTCTGAAGGAATATCTCTGGTTTTCACTGCATTTTTTTGCTCAAGTGCAATCCATAATGTAAGGATAAGCTAAGGAAAAAAAGATTAATATGGAATAACATCTTGTGGCCATCAGTAAAGGCTGAATCCTTCAGGAATAGCCTAAACTAAAAAGAACCAACCAGAATTCCACCATCCCAGAATATTGTCTCTGCATTCATCCCAAACTCTGCTTTGAGAGCAAAACCCCCTTTCCATGGACAGGCTGAGTGACAGCAGTGACTGAGGAGTTCAGGAACCTTCTAAAGGAGCTCCTTGGATCCTGCTTGCACTCTGGACTCAGGTGGGCAGGTTTTCCTTGGGAATTTTATTTGCATCCCCTTTACCTACCCTAAACAGGTAGAACAAGGCCACTTTTAGGGTCTGATTAACTGAGAGGAACACTAACAGATCTTGCAAATATTCTGAAGGAATATCTCTGGTTTTCATAGCAATTTTTTGCTCAAGTGCAATCCCTAATGTAAGGATAAGCTAAGGAAAAGAAGATTAATGTGGAATAACATCTTGTGGCCATCAGCAAGGGCTGAATCCTTCAGGAATAACCTAAACTAAAAAGAAGCAACCAGAATTCCACCATCCCAGAATATTGTCTCTGCATCCATCCCAAACTCTGCTTTGAGAGCAAAACCCCCTTTCCATGGACAGGCTGAGTGACAGCAATGACTGAGGAATTTAGGAACCTTCTAGAGAAGCTCCTGGGATCCTGCTTGCACTCTGGACTCAGGTGGGCAGGTTTTCCTTGGGAATGATTGGGAATTTTATTTGCATCCAACCACAGCCAGCTCCTCTGGATGGCTGCAGTAGCAGTGACCCTGCTCCTGCCCTGGCTGCTCTGAAATCCAGAACAGCCTACCCAAGCCCTTACATTTCTCCCCAAAATGTGAAATATCAAAAATTAATCTATTCATGTAACAGGCATGTCTGTTGCTACTTTAAATTTTGATTTGTGTTGCTTTGTATTGACTGGATTTCTAAATTTACCTCTTTGCTTGATTTTAATATCTGTTGCTCCTAAAATGAACTATTTTGGCAAAAGGTGATTTATTTTTTCCCCTTCTTTCCCTCTCAGTGCCCTTTTTACAATGGACTTGAGTCATGTTGGATGGAAACTTCTCATTGTATGTGGTTCTGTGGCTGAAACAATTTTGTGTCTAGTTTCAAGTGGCTGCAGCATAAATAGAAGCCACACCACTTATTTTTTCATGTGGGATGGGGTATTTTATATCTTAAAGCACGATGAGGTATTTGAAGAACAAATTAGTCACTCTGCCTCAAGAACTGGTCTGTCTGAGGTAGGCCACAAAATTGTTCTCAAGTTGTTTACCTGGTGTGGAGCTGCTGGGAGCAAAAATAGATCCTTGATTTAGGCTTGGTGTGGAGTTATTTAGGCTTGGCAATTCCTGGCTTACAGTTTGGCTGCTTCTGCTGTTCAGCTGATGCCTGTGGAGTGAGGAGGGCCAGGGCAGCACCAAAACTTTCACAGGTCATGGGCAGGGTGGATTTGGTTCTATTTCATCCACAAACTCTTCTAGTTCCTCACCACCCTGATGTCTAATCTACATATCTTTCAGTTTAAAGCCATCCCCCTGCCTCTCAGTCATGGTGAAAAAAGGGATTTATTGACCCTTTTTAAGTACAAACCCTCCAGGTCAGCATTTGTTGCTGGCTGCTATTTAATTCCACCCAGCAAATCCACACCTCTCCCAAATTTTCTGTTCTTTTAGAAAAACACACCACATTCCCCAAAGTTATTAAAAGGTCCACAGGTGTCCAAAAAACTTTGTGCTTAAAATGATAGACCAAGATGCTCAATTGTAACTGAATCTTCTACTGTGCTGAACATATTTCAGGAGCTTCCTAGATTTCTAAGGCATTTTAATGAATTTCAGCACATTTAACAAAGATTATAACCTCATTAATGTCTCACAAGAACAAGAATTATTCAGTATATTTTTGACATCCAATAAACCCCACGTTTTTTAAAGCATGGAAATGGAAACACAAAGGGGGTTCCTGAGAGCCAGCTGGGCCAGGGGCAGAATTCTTCATCCACACACTTTAAATGTCATGCAAGATAAAAGAAATGAAATGTGCACCTATTTGCAACCTTTGGCCCATGTCCTCTACTGTGCTGAACATATTTCAGGAGCTTCCTAGATTTCTGAGGTATTTTCATGAATTGCAGCACATTAAAAAAGATTATAACCTCATTAATGTCTCACAAGAACGAGAACTATTCAGTATTATTTCTGACATTCTCAGTAAAAGGGTTTTCTATGACAGTGCTCCTAGTATATCCATGATATTTTATATATGGGACTGAAAGGAAGCAGTACAGAGCCTGGTAATTCCCTGAACCCACAGGTAGAAACACTTCTTGATTCTATCTGGAGAAAATCTCATTAAAATATAAAAATCTGATCAAATGTGTTGGTAATTCCCAAATCCTTGAGGTTCCATAGGTGTCCAAAATCTTGGAAGAAAAACTTTGTGCTTAAAATGATAGACCAAGATGCTCTATTGTAACTGAATCTTCTACTGTGCTGAACATATTTCAGGAGCTTCCTAGATTTCTGAGGCATTTTAATGAATTTCAGCACATTTAACAAAGATTATAACCTCATTAATGTCTCACAAGACAAGAATTATTCAGTATTATTTTTGACATCCAATAAACCCCATGTTTTTAAAGCATAGAAATGGAAACACAAAGGGGGTTCCTGGGAGCCAGCTGGGCCAGGGGCAGAATTCTTCATCCACACACTTTAAATGTCATGCAAGATAAAAGAAATGAAATCTGCATCTGTTTGCAACTTTTGGCCCATGTCCTCTACTGTGCTGAACATAATTCAGGAGCTTCCTAGATTTCTAAGGCATTTTAATGAATTGTAGTGCATTAAGCAAAATTATAACCTCATTAATTTCACACAAGAACAAGAATTATTCAGTATTATTTTTGACATCCTCAGTAAAAGGGTTTTCTATGACAGTGCTCCTTAGTCATGATATTTTATAGATGGGGCTGAAATGAAGCAGACAGAGCCTGGTAATTCCCTGAACCCACAGGCAGAAACACTTCTTGATTCTATCTGGAGACATTAAAATATAACAAACTGATCAAATGTGTTGGTAATTCCCAAATCCCTGAGATTCCACAGATGTCCAAAATCTTGGAAGAAAAACTTTGTGCTTAAAACGATAGACCAAGATGCTCTATTGCAACTGAATTGAAATTAAATTTTATCCTACCTGAGGCTGCTGAGTGGCAGTGGGTCTCTGAGGAGATGGAATAGGAGTTTTGGACAACATTTGGTTCATTTTGCTTACGACCAACTCGGTGATGTGCTGCCTGTCTTCAGCCTGGTGCTCCCCAATCAGGGGCATGGCACAGTCCATCACCTGGAAATGCAGCAGGACATCAGGGCTGGCAGGGAAACCCTCCTCAGCCCTGCAGGAGGGCAGGCTGGGCATTTACAGCAGTGCTTTTTATAGAATAATATATATATATATATATATATATATATATATATATATATATATAAAATATATTTTATATATATATATATATATATATATATATAATTATATATATAATATATATAATATATTATATATAATATATATAATATATATTATATATTTTATTATATATTTTTATTATATTTTATATATATATATATAATTATAATTATAAAATAACGCCTGTATTATTTTCTGAACAATAACAAACAAACAAACAAACAAATTAATAAATAAAACAACTTTACAATGCCTTCCCCTCCCCATCTCCCACCAAAGAACCTTCCAGAAAAAGCTTCACCTGGGCACACACCTTGGGAACAGGGAACGGAAGCACAGGGCTGATGAGGACCATGAGATTTCTCAGACCTGCAGGAATTTCAGCTGAGCTTTCCTCCCTTCCCTGATTTTGGGGCTCACTCCACATTCAGGAGCTGAATTACCCCAGGGAAATGCAAAATTAAACTTCAGTTTCCTGGCACTTTGTGGAGTTTTGCTAGGGAGATCTGGACCCAAACTGATTCATGAAAAACTTAAAAACTTTTCAAGTTTTTAATGAATTACACTTTGATATTGATTATTGATAACCTTGTTTAAAAAATTAGTGTGGCTGCAAAGAATAAGAAATTCTACAGGGAAAGCAGGATGGCAGAGAGGCCACAGATAAAAATGGGCACAATTCCATTCTAAACATGGCAGGTCAATAGTGCTCTGTGGTTATTTATCACACCCTTCTGATGAATAAAACCAATACTGAATCCTGCCACTTCTGTGGGTCCCAAGCACTTGGTATTTCTGCAGAATATTTGGTATTTCTCCAGAATATTTGTTATTTCTCCAGAATATTTGTTATTTCTTCAGAATATTTGTTATTTCTCCAGAATATTTGTTATTTCTCAGTGTATCCACTTCTGCCACGTCAGTGTTTGTTTCAGGGGAAATAAGAGCATAACATAAGAGCAATTATTCACAAGGGCACTGGGCATTCCTACTTTGAAAAATCATAGGATTTCATTCACTTTTGAGAAACTGAGATTCTTTTTGCATTGCCTCGTGTGCACTCTGGTGTTTCCCACAGGTCTGGGTGGAAGAATTTTGTTATCTGAGGGTGCTCAGGGATCAGTCTGAAGAGCAGAACACACCCACACCCTCCTGAGGTGGAAGGGATTTAGAGACAGCAAAATTCTTCTCAATCCCCCAACCTCCACAGAACATCTCCTTTATCAACAAAGAACAGAGTTTTGCCTTCCTTCTTTTAGGTTTTTAAAGGTTTCTAGGAATTAGAAACAGAAGTTGGGTGTTTAAAGGGATATTTGGATTTAAAAGCACATTGCACCTTGCCACAGTTGCAAAGGATGTATTATTTATAAATAATATCAATCTTGAGCTTTTCAAACCATGGTGAGAGCTATAGAAATTCTTCCTGAGTGACAAAGGAAGATTTTGTTCCAATAATGGGATTAGCTTGAAATCCCAAATCACATCCATGATTCTTCTGTTTGTTCATTTACAAGATTCACTGGCATCGTGTGCTGGCAACCAAAATGTTGGCAAAGCTTGTGCTGGGATTTTCAGATTTAGGAGGGCTCTGAGCTTCCTCACAGCCAGAAGGCTTGAAAATAACCCCAGAGTAAACAATGCACAATAATTGAGTTCCAGATAAATGTTTCCTTAGAAATGAATGACTGGGTTTGGCTCTAGGGCCACATCAACAGCAGAGATGTTTAACAATTACACTGAAAAGTTCTTTAAAGTTTACCATCTTTTTTAATAGTCATAGTTTTAAGTGGAACATGCCAATGTTTTTCATTCATTGAGAGAAGAGTTGATCAACCAATAAGAGTTGATATTTCTGGAGGGGTGAAATGTAACCTTGCAGGTTGAGTGGCCCTTTAATATTCATTTCTGCTCATTTACTGCTATTTGAAAAATTGTATAAACATGTCAAAGATCCACTTCTTGTATCCTGGGCTGTTTCTTGTGAGAGGAATTTGCTTGGTGCCAGGACTGTGAAGTGTTAATGATGACTGAATTTAGAATGTTTTGGTGTGAAGGGCATTGGATGTTTGGTTCTTCACTGCAAACCATCTGAATTTCAGAGCAGGACTGGTGTTTGGGCTCTAAAAATCTGTTTTAATGAGAGCTATTTATAAAAAATGTGCACCATAGGGTGTAGATGAGCCCCCCTCTTACCCAACATCACTTAAAAGTTTCACAAGCAAAAAACTCTCCCATTGTTTACCATGCACTTGCATTAAAACAATTACTTGGAATGACTGTGAAATAAATTATCTCCAATAAATCCTGCCAGAGGATTAGGCAGGATTAAGATCTGGAGGATTGGGTTTGGACTGAATTTCTGCTCTCAAGTATTTCTACAAGTGCAGGTTGACACATCAGCTTCCTTTGGGAGGTACTGCCATGGTGAGCAGCAGAGCTGGTGGGAAAATGAAAATCAGGAGCCCTGAGGGGTCAGAGCTTCGTGGCCCTTCAGCAGAGAAGTTGTGACACTCAGGAGTTGTTTCATTCAGAAGTTGTCACACTCAGAAGTTGTCACACTCAGGAGTTGTCACACTCAGGAGTTGTTACACTCAGGAGTTGTTACACTCAGGAGTTGTCACACTCAGAAGTTGTTACTCTCAGGAGTTGTTACACTCAGGAGTTGTCACACTCAGAAGTTGTTACTCTCAGGAGTTGTTACAGTCAGGAGTTGTTACTCTCAGGAGTTGTTACTCTCAGGAGTTGTCACACTCAGGAGTTGTTACTCTCAGGAGTTGTCACACTCAGAAGTTGTCACACTCAGAAGTTGTTACTCTCAGGAGTTGTTACTCTCAGGAGTTGTTACTCTCAGGAGTTGTCACACTCAGGAGTTGTTACTCTCAGGAGTTGTTACTCTCAGGAGTTGTCACACTCAGAAGTTGTTTCACTCAGGAGTTGTTACTCTCAGAAGTTGTTACACTCAGGAGTTGTTACTCTCAGGAGTTGTTACTCTCAGGAGTTGTCACACTCAGAAGTTGTTACTCTCAGGAGTTGTCACACTCAGAAGTTGTTACTCTCAGGAGTTGTTACACTCAGGAGTTGTTACTCTCAGGAGTTGTTACACTCAGAAGTTGTTACTCTCAGGAGTTGTTACTCTCAGAAGTTGTTACTCTCAGGAGTTGTTTCACTCAGGAGTTGTTTCACTCAGGAGTTGTTTCACTCCTTGAATGAAGGATTTTCAGGCATAGTCACAAATTGAGGAAAATTCAAACAGATTTGGCATTAAAACCAGAACCATTTGTCCTTATCAGTCTCTTATCACTTGGAAAGGTTTTGACCTTGTTCAAATCCTTGGGTTTGCTGCCACAGAGGCAGGAGCATTGTTGGCCAAAGATGTGGCAACCCCTGGCAGAGCAGCTGGGATCCAGGGGCATGCTTTATATGGTGATTTTTGGTGTATTTTCTTTTCCTTTCAGAAAATACAGTCAATTTCCATTCCTGGTGCAAGAGTTAATGACAACTGTTTTATATTTTGATTTTATATAAATGTATCTTAAGGGTATTTTGGGCAACACCAACAGCTTTTAAATCCTGTGAGTGACTGCAGGAATGTCAGGCTGGCATTTCCCCCCTCAGAAGATTTGATGAAGTTTAAACATACACAAAGCTCCCTGTTTATAAATAGTCTATTTACAGCCTGTGCTAGATTTAAAATCTCATTTAAACCCAGCCAGTTTTTAGTTCAGCATATAGTTCAGCTATTTAAAATATTGGAGTTTCCCACTAAGAGGATTTCACAGAAAAAAAATAAGGACATCTGTAATTTATAAAATCAAATACATTCCTTTTGCAGATGCCAGTAAAAACATGGGTCACTATGAATTACAGTCCCCTAATTCATATCTCTGTGAACTTGCATTTTTATATCAATTTGCTTTCATTTCAGTAGCCAGTTCTTTGGGATGAATTTCTCTTATCACCCAGGGACTGACTGTAACTATTAGTGGGAAAGGTGAATAGCTAAAATTTGGGGTACAAGACTGAGACTGGCCACACAAAGAAGAGAAATTCTGTAATTAGGAGGGGAAATGGGATTTCTAAAGGAGCCAGAGCAATTATAAAATATCAATAATTGCCAAGTGATCGTGGTGTTTGAGGGAGAAATTCCCACACCCAGCTCTGCTGCTCACCCCAAGGATTGGGATGGGCTGGGCAGAGATTTGGGAAGGGCTGGGGAGGTGAAAGGAAGGGCAGAGGTGAAGAATCCTGTGGATGAAGTGGGGACAAGGCATTTCCCAGGGTGCTGAAATCCAGCAGGAACATGCTGCAGCAGCCAGGGGCTGTCAGTCAGTCAGCCTGGCAGGACAGATGGATGTCCTGAGGGAAAAACCCAGGAATTCCAGGAGAAGACAGGATAAAGGTAAGTGCAGGGGAAGGGGGGAGGTAAATCAGGAGGGGAAGGGGGAGGTAAATCAGGAGGGGAAGGGGGAGGTAAATCAGGGGGATTTGCAAGGTCCATGCTTGGCAGAGTGAGAACTGGGCAAACCCATTCTCTGTGGTCTGTGAGTACAGCAATGTTCCAGAGCAGAAATGATGAGATTTCTGAGTTGATCAGTGATTACAGCCAGATTTAACTCCCTCCCTGAGCAGAGCAGAGGAATTGTGTCCTGCATGGCAGCACAGAAGTAGCTGAGCTTCTGAGGAATTTGAGGCCCAGAGCAGAACTTGCCATGCAATTGTGCACAAACATTCTTTCTTCATTTCCTCTGCTGGTTTCCAGTGAAAGTTTTCTTCTTGAAATCCTTTCTAAGTCAAAAACACCACTTGGGAGCTAATTTTAACTTCGCTCAGGGCGAAATGAAGCAAGTGGGAAAGACACCTGCAGCAGCTCATTTAATCTAAAACAAGATTTGGAGACTTCTGGGAGGCCACTCTGAAGGATTCTCTTGCATTTGTTCTCTTTTACTGCTCCCATCACCACTCTGAGTTTTTATTTACTTTCCCAGAGCTTTGCTTTTCCAAGAATGAAACAGGAAAGATAATATTCGGTGGGATCAGAAATACAAACAATGCTCTGCTCCTTCTAGTACTGAAACCTCACAAGTGTTAATTTTAAAAGGGGGAAAAATCCATATATTGAAGAAGTTAAAAGTTTAATGGACCTTGATGTGATGTCTCACCAGGAAGAAGAGGGGAGGCAGTTAAATTGCTGCATGTTGCAGTGATGTGTTAATAAAAATCCTGTTCTCTAACATGCAGTTAAATTGCGCATGTTGCAGTGATGTGTTAATAAAAATCCTGTTCTGTAACATGCAGTTAAAATGCTGCATGTTGCAGTGATGTGTTAATAAAAATCCTGTTCTGTAACATGCAGTTAAATTGCTGCATGTTGCCAGTGATGTGTTAATAAAAATCCTGTTCTGTAACATGCAGTTAAATTGCTGCATGTTGCAGTGATGTGTTAATAAAAATCCTGCTCCTACAGCTTGTCTGGTGCTTGGCAGCTGAGAATTCCCACTGAGGGGGAAAGAGCTGACACCAAATGAGGAGATGGGGGCTGTTCACAGAATCATAACTTGGCTCTCACCCTGATCAACCTGACAGCCCCTCTGCTTAGCTGAGCCATCCTTTAATGAGTGCATCCTTTAATGAGTGCATCCTTTAATGAGTGCATCCTTTAATTAGTGCATCCTCCCTCGGAGGAGCTGGGAGCCAGGTCCTTGGGGGTGGGACAGGAAGAACCATTGTTCTCCTCTAGAGGAGGCTCTTTTGTCCAGGGAACCACACCAGGTTTAGAAAAAGCAAAAATCTCTTACATCCCCCACCTACAAATCTGCAAAGAGCCCAAACCTCCACAGAACAACACAGGCGGTTTTGTGCTCGAATAATAATTAATAATTTTGTCCAAAAATTAATTGTTTTGTCGTCTTCAGCAAAAACTGGAGGTGATAGTTTTCTGGAAAGCAGAAAACTGGTCTGGATATGTGAAGAACACTTGGAATTCTCCCCTGATTCCCATTCCTGCCAGGGGTGGGTGGCACACACCTGTGTGCTCCTCCTGGAGGTGGCACTGGCTGGATGTGCCAAGGGAAAAATCAGCAAGAACAGATCTGCCAATGGAATTTCAGCCATCAGGGAACCTGTGTGCTCCTTGGCAGGGGAGCTCTGCAGGATCAAGATGTCAGTGGTACCCAAATCCTCATTTTTTCCTCATTTTTTCCTTGTTTTTTCCTTGTTTTTTCCTAGTTTTTTTCCTAGTTTTTCCTCCTTTTTCCTTGCTTTTTTTCCTAGTTTTTTCTCATTTTTCCTCTATTTTCCTCATTTTTCCTTGATTTTCCTCATTTTTCTTGGTTTTTTACTAGTTTTTTCATAATTTTTCTCATTTTTTCCTTGTTTTTTCCTCATTTTTTCCTTGCGTTTTCCTTGTTTTTTCCTAGTTTTTTCTCATTTTTCCTTGCTTTTTCCTTGTTTTTTTCCTAGTTTTTTCCTCATTTTTCCTTGCTTTTTCCTATTTTTTTCATCATTTCCCTCATTTTTTTCCTCATTTTTTCCTTGTTTTTTCCTCATTTTTCCTTGTTTTTCCTAGTTTTTTCACAATTTTTCCTTGTTTTTTTCCTTGTTTTTTCCTCATTTTTTCCCCTCATTTTTCCCCTTGGTTTTTCCGCATTTTTTCCTCATTTTTCTTTGTTTTTTCCTCATTTTTTCATCTTTTTTCCTTGTTTTTTCCTCATTTTTCCTTGTTTTTTCCTCATTTTTTCCTCATTTTTCCCCCGGTTTTTCTGCATTTTCTCCTCTTTTTTTCCTCTTTTTCCCTCATTTTTTCCTCTTTTTTTCCTCATTTTTTCCTTGTTTTTTCCTCATTTTTCTTTGGTTTTTTCCTCATTTTTTCCTCTTTTTTCCTCATTTTTTCCTTGTTTTTTCCTCGTTTTTCCTTGTTTTTTCCTCATTTTTCCTTGTTTTTTTCCTCATTTTTTCCTCTTTTTTCCTCATTTTTTCCTTGTTTTTCCTCATTTTTTCCTCTTTTTTCCTCATTTTTTCCTTGTTTTTTCCTCGTTTTTCCTTGTTTTTTCCTCATTTTTCCTTGGTTTTTTTCCTCATTTTTTCCTCTTTTTTCCCCATTTTTTCCTTGTTTTTTCCTCATTTTTTCCTCTTTTTTCCTCATTTTTTCCTTGTTTTTTCCTTGTTTTTCCTTGTTTTTCCTTGTTTTTCCTTGTTTTTTCCTCATTTTTCCCTTTTTTTTCCCCTCATTTTTCCTTGTTTTTTCCTCGTTTTCCCCTCATTTTTTCCTGGAGCTGCAGCCCAGGATTCCTGGACTGTCTGTCCTGCTCATCTCTCTCGAGTGCCCCATGCACGTGCCAGCCTTAATAACTTTTATTTTCCCATTCTGAAAGGACACAAAAGGAGAAAATTCTCCCTATCTTGGTGCAATTTTCCACTCCTCACTGCAGCCCAGAATTCTGTTAAAATTGCAGTGTAAGAACTGTTGATATCCTCATTTTTCCAGATGTGAACTTTGCAAACAGCCCCACACTTCAATGCCTTTCACAGACTCTGAATGTCCTTGCTGATGAGCATTCCCATCTCCAGGACAATGCAGCTGATTCCAGACAGCAGCAGGAATTATCACACTTCCATCCACTCTTTTTATTTTTTATTTTTAATTGCAAGGTCTATTCTGCACCCTGATTAAAATGCTCTGAGAATTCTGGGCTTTAGAAATGATGTGTGAGTGTGGCATGGAAAATCAGGGGATTTGTTGAGTAGTAATCTGAGTCCATTACAGAATTTGCAGTGGGATCAGAAATATAAACAATGCTCTGCTCCTTCCAGTACTGAAACCTCACAAGTGTTCATTTTAAAAGGGGAAAAGTCCATATATTGAAGAAGTTAAAAGTTTAATGGACCTTGATTTGATGTCTCATCAGGAAGAAGAGGGGAGGCAGTTAAATTGCTGCAGTGATGTGTTAATAAAAATCCTGTTCCTACAGCTTGTCTGATGAATTTTCATTTTTTAAAACCTTTCCCTTTTTGATTTATCAGTTTTTTTGGAGTGAGGGAATTCTGGAGATTCTTACCCACCTACTAAATAAAATTCTAGGAAGGTGCTGAAGAAATGGTGATAGGAAAGTGATGATAACTTGTTTTATGGCTACCCAAAATGATATTTCTCCATTAAAAAAACCTCAAAGGAAATGAAAAACTTCAACTTTTCCAAATGACCTACAGCAGAAACTTCTGATTCATGAGGATTTAGATCTTCAGGGCAATATTTAGGCTACAAAAAAAAGTAAAGTTGTTTCCACTTCATCTTTAATGTCCATTTCCAGGACAAGGTATAATTTTGTTGGGGTTCCCTTGGGATGGTGCTGTCTATAAACCTTCCTGGAAAAGCTGCTCAGGAAAGAAACCATCAGGCTTGGCAAAATGTGCCATCCACATTTGGCTTTGTTTTGCACTTTGTGTACATTTCCTCCAACACCAGAGGACATTCCCATCCACAGGGTGACATTTCCCAGCAAGTTTTGCCACTAATTTGCACCTGTGGCTTTGGATCATGATGGAAACACTGCTCAAAAACACACAGCCTTGCCTGAAACACAAATGAGCCAATGCCCAGCTATCAGAAAGGTTCTTTCCTTGGCTGTTTGGAATATGTAAAGGCAGATATTGGAGAAAAAAGGAGGATTTCTTACCTCAAAAATATAATCTTTTCCATCCTTCCCATGCACAGCTTTAACAGCACAGATGTCCAAGCCACCAAATATTTCAGAGCAGGTGTCAACCCAAAGCTTGTACCTGTTTCACAAAAATAATTTGCTCTGTGAGTGTCTCATCAGGTTCTTGATTTTCTAGAGGCTCACCTAATAATGCATTTAATATTGCATTCATCCTAAATTCAGAATTTTTACTATATTGGATGGGTTTGGCTCCTGTATCAGGAAAATGAGTGAGGGGCTCCATCCTAGATCGTGGCCCAGCCAGGAGCCAGGCTGGTTTTATTCCCACAGCACTGAGCAAGAGGAGAAACCCAGGAGGAAAACCCTTCAAACCCTTCAGGAGGAAAACCCTCCAAACCCTTCAGGGGGAAAACCCTCCAAACCCTTCAGGAGGAAAACCCTTCAAACCCTTCAGGAGGAAAACCCTCCAAACCTTTCAGGAGGAAAACCCTTCAAACCCTTCAGGAGGAAAACCCTTCAAACCCTTTCAAACCCTTCAGGAGGAAAACCCTCCAAACCCTTCAGGAGGAAAACCCTTCAAACCCTTCAGGTGATGCAGAAGGACCCAAAATGACATAAATTTTGGGGTAGTGGAGCATGCAGACAGGGGTCATGCTCTTCATGTAGGGTTACAGACAACCACAGCACAGCCCAAGTGGAATTTAAAGAATTCCAAGGAATTCTACAACTCCTAAAAAGGCAATTTCATACAGAGCTGGGCACAAAAATTCTTCATTTTATTTTGTAATGCCGTGGTAAGAGACTGAGGGTGGACTCTTTCCCCATCCCACCAGCAGCAATATGAGTGATTTTCATTTTTTCTCCATGAACAGAGAGATTATCTGACCAGCACGGGGGTGGGGAGGGATTTACTCAGCAGAGTGAGGCAGTTCCTGTGATTCTGTAGCACACTCTGAGGACCCAAAGGCAAGGACACCAAAGCACTGGGGAAAGCACTGAGAAACCCAGGAGGAAAACCCTCCAAACCCTTCAGGAGGAAAACCCTTCAAACCCTTCAGGTGATGCAGAAGGACCAAAATGACATAAATTATGGGGGGTAGTGGAGCATGCAGACAAGGGTTATGTTCTTCATGTAGGGTTACAGGACAACCACAGCACAGCCCAAGTGGAATTTAAAGAATTCCAAGGAATTCTACAACTCCTAAAAAGGCAATTTTCATACAGAGCTGGGGCACAAAAATTCTTCATTTTATTTTGTAATGTCATGGTAAGAGACTATCCTTTCCCCATCCTACCAGCAGCAATATGAGTGATTTTCATTTTTTCTCCATGAACAGAGAGATTATCTGACCAACACGGGGGTGGGGAGGGATTTTCTCAGCAGAGTGAGGCAGTTCCTGTGATTCCTGTAGCACACTCTGAGGGGCCCCAAAGGCAAGGACACCAAAGCACTGGGAAAGCACTGAGAAAACCCAGGAGGAAAACCCTTCAAACCCTTCAGGAGGAAAACCCTCCAAACCCTTCAGGAGGAAAACCCTTCAAACCCTTCAGGAGGAAAACCCTCCAAACCCTTCAGGAGGAAAACCTTCAAACCCTTCAGGTGATGCAGAAGGACCCAAAATGACATAAATTTTGGGGTAGTGGAGCATGCAGACAAGGGTTATGTTCTTCATGTAGGGTTATAGACAACCACAGCACAGCCCAAGTGGAATTTAAAGAATTCCAAGGAATTCTACAACTCCTAAAAAGGCAATTTCATACAGAGCTGGGTACAAAAAATTCTTCATTTTATTTTGTGATGTCATGGTAAGAGACTGAGGGTGGCCTCTTTCCCCATCCTACCAGCAGCAATATGAGTGATTTTCATTTTTTTCTCCATGAACAGAGAGATTATCTGACCAGCACGGGGGTGGGGAGGGATTTTCTCAGCAGAGTGAGGCAGTTCCTGTGATCCTGTAGCACACTCTGAGGACACCAAAGGCACTGGGAATGTTCAGTGGCTGCAGCAGGGCAGGGCAGGCAGGAAATGATCCTGCAATGATGCAGGGTGATGTCACCAGCTGAAGGGCAGCATTGCCTAAAAACCCCATTTTTAAAGCATTCATTGATCGTGAATTTTCCTCTTGGCTCACTGTTGAGTCTAAAGCAGAGTTATTTCCTCTCCAGCCCCTCTCCTGCTCCAGCCCTGATGATGGATTTGCCACCTCATTGTATTTTCCACAGAAAAAACCCTGCTGTAATAAACAAAGCATTTAATTTCATTGTGGGATCAAAGGAAATTCCTTGCTGGGCTGAGAGTCTGATTCATGTATAAATATCTTCAGTAACAGCATCCTTTCCAAGTAAACTGATGAAGTCACATTCTTTATGTTTTCTTATATCAAATCTGTTCCAATGGAAAAGTTTTTCTTTTGAGCAGAATACAAAGAAATTGATTTGAAAAGTTCCTGATGGTAATATCTTTGCAATGAAAATATTTTTTTTTTTTCCTGTGAGAAACATGGTTTTTGTTCAATATAAGATGGTTTTTTGGATGTTTGACAATTTCAACATCTGTAGATGCACTGGCTGACTGGACCTTTTTGAATGCACTTGCTTATAAATAATTTATTCTTTTTTTGGCTGTAAAATATTGTGTATCTTAGAAAGTCACAGGGACAACAAAACTTGTCTTGAGCAGTAAATATCTGGACTTGAAATGGAAACAAAACCAGGACATTTTCTCTAAAACACTGCAACATCAATCAGATTTATGGAAGTATATTTAATAGCCCATCCTCTGCCAACAAACACAGAGCTGGAAAAATCCATGTGGAAAGAAGAGGTTTTGGATGGAGCAGCCTGGAGTGTTGGAAAGCCAAGGCTTGCACAGTGGGTTGAGAAAAGGTCATGGGCCCTCTTTTCCCAGAGCCAGTAGCAATACAGGAGAAAGATAAAAGGAGAAATATAAAGGAGAAATATAAAGGAGAAAGATAAAGGATTGATCCCAGGGGACAATACCAGGTGTGCCAGGGGAGGTGGGCACAGCTCTGTGGGCAGCAGGAGCTTTGGAACAGGGGTAAATGAGGAATTTTGAACCCTGTCCCTGTCCCTTCCTGCCACTCTCTTCTTTCTCTCTGAATTTCTGCCCTGAGTTTTGTGTCCAGCTAACAATGCCCACCAGGCAGGGCTTCCAAGGCACTTCCTCCCCATCCATGGGTGTATTAAAATTAAAATTAAAGGATTGCTCCCAGGGAACAATACCAGGTGTGCCAGGGGAGGTGGGCACAGCTCTGTGGGCAGCAGGAGCTCTAGAACAGGGGAAAATGAGGAATTGTGACCCTGTCCCTGTCCCTGTCCCCTTCCTGCCACTACTATTCTTTCTTTCTGTGAATTTCTGCCCTGAGGTTTGTGTCCAGCCAGCAGTGCCCACCAGGCAGGGCTTCCAAGGCACTTCCTCTCCATCCATGGGTGTATTAAATCAAAATAAAGGATTGCTCCCAGGGGGCAATACCAGGTGTGCCAGGGGAGGGTGGGCACAGCTCTGTGGGCAGCAGGAGCTTTGGAACAGGGGTGAATGAGGAATTGTGACCCTGAAATGTGCTGCTCTCTGCCTCTCCCTTGTCCCTTCCTGCTACACCCTTTCTTTGAATTTCTGCCCTGAGGTTTGTGTCCAGCCAGCAGTGCCCACCAGGCAGTGCTTCCAAGGCACTTCCTCCCCATCCATGGGTGTAATAAACCCCAAAATTCAGCAGCTCTGATGGTGTTGCTGTGCTCTGAACCTGCTGCAGCCCTTCAGAAAAGTCTCTTTTCCCCCTGTGTGCCCCTGCTCTGCTGTGGCACTCCCAGAGGAGCAGGGCTGTGCTCACCCCCCTCTCTCTCAGGAACCACATCCACCTTTCCCAAGCTTTTGGCCCCAGCATCACTAAGGAATTTTGGGGGTCTTTTTGAGGATAAAGGATTGCTCCCAGGGGGCAATACCAGGTGTGCCAGGGGAGGTGGGCACAGCTGGCACAGCTCTGTGGGCAGCAGGAGCTCTGGAACAGGGGTGAATGAAGAATTGTGACCCTGTCCCTGTCCCTTCCTGCCACTCTCTTCTTTCTCTCTGAATTTCTCCCCTGAGGTTTGTGTCCAGCCAGCAATGCCCACCAGGCAGGGCTTCCAAGGCACTTCCTCCCCATCCATGGGTGTATTAAAATTAAAATTAAAGGATTGCTCCCAGGGGAGCAATACCAGGTGTGCCAGGGGAGGTGGGCACAGCTGGCACAGCTCTGTGCCCCACCACAGAGGAGCTTTGGAACAGGGGTAAATGAGGAATTGTGACCCCTCTCCCCTGTCTCTCAGGGGACCACATCCACCTTTCCCAAGCTTTTGGCCCCAGCAGCACTAAGGGAGTTTGGTTTTGCTGGCTGGTGTGTAAATGGGAAAATCCCCATTCTGCTCTGACTGACTTCACTGAAAAGCAGGAGCAGGAGCAGAGCTCAGGGAGCATTTCCAGCACTCCCAGCAGGCCAGGGGAGCATTTCCCATCGCTGGCCCTGCTTTCCTGGGGGCAGCAGTGGAGTTTGTGTGTTCCAGCAGCCCACGGGCTGTAATTACCCAGCCCAGAGCTCTCAGGGAACACACAGCCTCACTTTCTGCAGGGAGGTGGGAGGGAATGAGAAAGGGAAAATAATGTGGCTGCAGGCCATGCCCAGAGGGGAGATCAGTGAGGACACAGTCTAGACAGGGCTTGGACTGCAGGGAGCCTGGAATTCCCGTCTGTCTTTCTGGTTTTCACCTTTCCAGGGCAGGCACTGGTTCTGTTCCTGTGTCTCTCTCAGCTCCTAAGAGGCACCAACTTGTAAGTTTAAAAAAAAAGCCCCAAACAAACAAACAAACCAGGACTACTGTTGAACTTTAAAACACCTTTTAAATTCCACTTTCACTGCACAGAGTTTATTTCAGCCTCCACTAGTGGCAGCCTTTGGAGAAGCTGAACAGCAGAAAATCCAGAGCCATTCAAAAAGCCTCTGAGATTTTGTTTTGCAGGAAAAGAGGTTTATGGGTTGTGGAGCAAATGAGGAGGACTGAGAAAAGAGTTCTGAGCTTCAAAGTGCTGCTGCATGAATGTTTTCAACTGGACTGCAGGAATTATCCAGATAAGAATGGGAAAGAAAAGGAAAAGCACAGTAAAGCAAAGTACAGAGCTGGAATGATGGCACAGGGGAAATAAAGCTTCAGTGTATCCCCAGCAACAGGGAAAAAGCCTCACAGTGCACTTGAGTGGAAATTTATAAAATGAAAAGTAAGGAGTTTGGGATCGAAAGTAGAAAAGAGAAATGGGGTCTAAATAGGCAAAAATGGGATTTAAATAGGCAAAGTGCAGACTGGATATCTTGGTTATATAGGAGGGTGGTAGGATGTAGGAGGAGGAGAGTTTAAAAGAGGTGTGAGACTGGTGGGTAAGAGAGGGCAAATGAACCAGGAGAAATGACTGGCAGGTCAACCTGTGAAATTCAGTTTTCTGAAGGGAGTCCCAGGACATTTTCTAGGAGCAGATGTGGATATTGGAACCCCAGGGGCTCACGTAGCCCCCAGGGCTGTGGGTGGTGGGTGGGTAACTCTGAAGCCACGTGGAGCTCCTGCCTCTGCTCATTCCCCTGACTGAGACATCCCCCCACATGAACACAATGCATGCACTTACTGTGACTGGTGTACCAACAATGGCATTCTTTAAAAATCCACTTCTAATCAAACTCTGCTCATTTTTGAATTACCTTTGACACGAGACTCCACTTACTTATCTGACATAGCATTCCAGCATGGGCAGAGCCCGTGTTTGTCTTCAGTTCCCGGATATGGAAGTTCTCCTGAAAGGGGGAAAACATTACAAAGGCAGCCAGTGGTTTCACATTCCCACCATCAAATGCCTCTGCTTTTCCCATGAATGCAGCATTGACACCTTTTTCCCAGCTGGCAGTTTGTGACAGAGCACCTGAACCGTGAGGGGTTGTAGGAGCATTGGCAGGAATACACTTTGTACTGGAGGTACAAAGAATGGCTGGGAAATTTCTGTTCTGTTCCATATTTATTTATTTCAGTTGTTTTCTAAAAAGCCAGCCTGCTTTGATGAAAGGGCAGTGTTAGAAATGAGCTGGTGCCAGCTACAAAGGCACTGAATGATCTGGAACACGCTGGCACTGCAAAGGTAAATGTCAAGAAGTTTCAGCTTCTCCTCTCAAACCCACCCCACTGTGTCCCAACACTCAAAAAGCAACACATTTATATTTCTGACACCTCTGAAGTGATTTCAGGTGTGTTTTGGAGCTGGATTTTGTTTCCTCCTCCAGTGTTCACTCTTTGCTACTTACTGATATAGCCTAAACACTCTGGGTCAATTCACCTTCTTCTATTTAACCTCTAAGAAAGAAAAATCCATGTGAAGGTTTTTTCCCCTGTCAGACCTTAGGAGTGCTCCCAGGGCTGGGAAGATTCCTCCTTTTGTGAGAGCTAAATGCTGCACTGGGAACAGCCTATGCCTACAAGTTATGAAGTGTTTCCAGTGAGTAAAATCAGGGGAACATCTGCAAAGCATTAAAAGTGTATCAGGCAGCAGCCAGAGCTCCCTCTCCATTTCCCATTAAGTTAATTACGAGGGTCAGCAGCAATTGTGGGGGAATGTTGACTTTTCTCTGGGACCCTCATAAAATTTAAAGTTCTTCTGTGATGCCATGTCCTGTGTTGTGGAGGGAAAAGAGAGATGGGAAGGGGAGGGGAAGGGGAAGGAGAGGAGAGGAGAGGAGAGGAGAGGAGAGGAGAGGAGAGGAGAGGAGAGGAGAGGAGAGGAGAGGAGAGGAGAGGAGAGGAGAGGAGAGGAGAGGAGAGGAGAGGAGGAGGAGAGGAGAGGAGAGGAGAGGAGAGGAGAGGAGAGGAGAGGAGAGGAGAGGAGAGAAGAGAAGAGAAGAGAAGAAGAAGAGAAGAGAAGAGAAGAGAAGAGAAAGAGGAAGAGAAGAGAAGAGAAGAGAAGAGGAAGAGAAGAGAAGAGAAGAGAAGAGAAGAGAAGAGAAGAGAAGAGAAGAGAAGAGAAGAGAAGAGAAGAGAAGAGAAGAGAGAAGAGAAGAGAAGAGAAGAGAAGAGAAGAGAAGAGGAGAAGAGAAGAAGGTGCTTGTTGAGTGCTGTTTGTAAGGAAACCTTATCCCAGCAGAGAGGCTGTGTTATGATTTCTGCTCAGTTTTTAAGGTGGTGTTTATATACCTGTGCCTGCTTAAAAATGAATAATTTTAGGCTCATTACTAGTCCATACAGACATTTGGCATCAGAGAGAAAATCCCACAAATCACAGTTCAATCCTTTTGCAGATTTCTCATGGGGAATTCATCAGAATGCACCCTTTTGGGTGTCCTTTAGGAAGGAAGATGTGACCAAATCAGGGGAAATAGTTATCCTGAAGGCTTTTAGCCAGTATTTAGCTCAAGATGCTCAGATGCAGTGATGGAATCCCAGCACCACTGACTAGAGACACAAAGATGGCCAGACTGAAGCCCTATTTCCCCTCCACACTGGGAAAAGCCCCTGCAGAAATCTCCAAATGGATGCTTGGCTGGCTGTGAGGAGGCTGCAGGGGTCAGAGCAGGGCTGGGGAATGCTGTGGACACAGAATTCACTGGGGGGATCTCAGGAGATTGTGGGTGACACAGATGAACTCCAGAATGGGAGATCCTGGTGAACTGATCCAAAACTACCCACCCAGACATCCTAAGCCCTAGAGATGATTTCTGTAATTATATATATGGAACATGCAGGTTTCCCACCCTTCTTCACTTCTGATAATTGCCAGCAGCCTTTCACATCATTATTTTCCTCCTCTTAACCAAACACTGAACAATAAAATAAACCAACTCCTACACCTTTAAGTGCTTTACACTTAGGCTTAACGTGTTTGTACTCGATTTGGTCTTTGCAAGAAGGAAGAACAGTTTTAGAATTGCTAAACAATTCATAGTAACTTGAGCTTCCCCTTTTCCAACACCTTCCTGCTTTATTTAGCAGCATTTGCAGTATCCAATCCAAATTGCTGGGACAGGGACTTGTCATCAGTAAAATATGTAGAAATGTCTGCCTACTATTCTTGGGTAGGCAGCCTGCTCTGTGGTTTGATCCTCCTGCACTCTTCTCTGCTTGATGTGCTTTACTTTTGGTTTATTGACCTTTTGATCAAAGAACTCCAAGCCTTGGACTCGCAGCCCTGCTTTTGGAGGGGAGATTTAGGTACAGAGTTTTTGTACTTGTGTTTTTCTACATGGGTGTGTGACCCTTTTAAACTGGATTTCCTTGAAGTCAGCTGAAGGCTGCCCGGGTGCCCAGGGCAGTTAAGTGTGTGTCACACAGCCTCCAGAGGGGCTGTGGTATTTACAGGGATCCAATCCTGCTTTTTTGGCCATAATCTCTACTGACAGACAATAAGCACCAGTGCTTGGTGACTCATGGATCCACTTAAACCACAATTTCCCACAGAATTATAAACCCGAGGCTCTTAATAACTCTCTTTAAACTACAAAAAACAAATGTTCAGCTGGTATTTTTTGTGGTGGCTCTCTAAGTGCTCTGTTCCTGTGTCACAGAGCAAAATGAGAACCAGCTGTAGAACAATATTCTACTGACATCATGTATATGTATGTGCACATGAAGAATTCTTCAGACATTTGGTAAATCTTCTCCTTTCCACGCTGCTTTGTAATAATGAGTCCGTATTTCATTTTGGTGTGTGATAAAGAATCTGGAGAAAAAAATGATCGCTAGGCTTTTAGCATTTGGATGAACCCAGAGTTTCTGAGCAGAAACTTAAAAATAAATAAAAAGGTAGGAGGAACAGGCTGTCATTTTAACTTATTTTTGCTGTCCCTTAGGCCAACTGCTGCTTCTGCAGAGAAGAAACATTTATGTTTCAGAATGATAAATTTACCGTGGTTGACTCTTCCAAAATTATTCCTGACACTGAACAGCATCTAAATTTCAAGTCAAAGGAGAAAAAAAAGCAGGGCTTTCTTCTACAAAATGCTGTGGTTCAATTTCTGTCACAGGGGATGAGGCCCAGTGGTACCTGGCCATGCATTGGAGCCATCATGTGCTGGGCCTTATCCATTCCCACTCACACTAAAGTGGGAAAAATCAGCTCTGTTGGTTTGGGAAGGGGAAAGATGGGCAGCACAACACAAGGAATCTGCCTGTCAAAGCACTGACAGGAGAGCAAAGAGAGAAAAGAGAGGATAAAGAAGAAATGCAGGCCTGCAGAGTGGCTTGAGAAGGTGTGTGGGGGGAAGAGGGGACAGGGAGCAGGGCCAGAGCCAGGCTGGAATGGCTCTGAGGGGGATCCAAGGGCTGAGGGACATCCTGGGGACATCCTGGGGGACATCCTGGGACTGGGAACAGCTCTGGGATCAGGGGGACAGGACTGGGGGACAGGACTGAGGGACAGGAAAGTTGGAGCAGGGTGGGAAACCAGCAGGACTGGAGCAAGGCATGGCCCAGCCAGGGGGACAGAGGGGACACTGGTGGGGCTGCCAGAAAAGCAGGATGGGATCCTCAGAGAGGGGAAATCAGGTCTGGAGCAGCAGTGTGAGACAAACGCACAGAATTGGAATAATTCTGGGAAATAATTCCCCTGGGAAAGCTGGGGGATAAAAAGCTGCAGCATCTGCTTAAGGTTCTGGGGCCTTCAGGGAGAGGTGGGGGAGGCCCAACACACCTGAGCTCCACAGGGAGCTGAAATCACAGGCCTGGATCACCAAAACCACGGAATATTCCAGAAACCTCTGCATCCTCGTGAGCTGTTTGGGGTGTCCTGCCTTGGTCACTGTCCAGCTCACATTCCCAAAACACTGATTTTGCAATGCTCAGTGAATTCTGGGTTCAGAAGGGCTGGATGCCCCACACTGAGGGTGGGTCTGACCCATGGAACTGTGCTCCCACCAGATCTGTGCTCTCCTGAGCCCCTCACGCGGGGAGGGAGCAGGATTTCTGAGCTGTTTTGGGGATTTTGGGATTTTGGGAAGGCCAGATTTGATGTTCTTCCCCAAGTGCCCCCTCAGTGCCAGGAGAGGGCAGAGCAGCAGATCCTGTGCCAGCAGTGTCTGGGTGAGAGCCCCAGAGTGTGTGGCCCTCCAATATCAACCCAAGGAGAGAAATTCTTCCCTTCTCCCACCCTGGACCAAAGTTTCTATTTCCTCATGGCTGTTCTAAATTATTTGATTCTTAAAAAAACCCTGGTTCTCCTCAACCCTGGTTCTCCTCAGCCCTGTCTTTTAAATTATAAAATATTTTATGGATTTGCTTTAACCCCACTCCAAGCTTCTGCTTCTCTCAGTGTCTATGGTTTGCTTGCAATTCTTTATTGATAAAGAACCTGACTGTACTTTACAAATTATTTACAAGGATTTTCTGGTCCCTCCAATATTCAGGAGTTCCTTGAGAAATATCCCTGTGTCTGGATGTGGGTGTGGGACATGTAACTGTGTATTTTTATCCATGTTCTGGTACATTTTCCCTTCCTCAGGATGGTAAGTGTGAGGGAACAAAGGCATGAGATGACCTAACTTGTCACAAAATAAGAAATTAAATGAGTGTTTGTCAGATTGCACTGCCTGATAATTGAAAGAGAGTAAAAGTCTGCATAAACAGAGACCAGAGCTCGACGGCTGCATCACAGCTGGTTTGCTGCTCCAGCTGAATGTCATCTGTGAAGCTGAAACATCCCCTGAGCCTCTCCTTTAGCCATGGCCTTCAAAACAAACACCTGACTCCAACATGAGAAGAGATTTTCATGATTCTGTGAAGGCCACTCCAAGATTGGATTGTTTCTTTGGTGGGTTATATTGAAAGGAGAGGGCTTTGTTCCATTAAAATGTGACAGTTTGTGTGAATGAATGCCTTCCAACTTATCCTCAGAGGGGAGAAGAAAAATGTGAAGAAAATTTGTCCTTAAATTAATGGAAAGATTTGAAGAAATCTGAATTAACAAGTCCTCTGTGCAACCAAAACCCTCTTCCAACTGCTCCTTTCTTTAAATGAAAATACTGAACACAAGTTAGCAGGAAAACCCCCTCTGGCAGGTTCACCTGGTGTCTCATCCTCCTCCTCCCTGCCACAGAATTTGGATAAATCCAGAAAGTTCAAAATACTCTTTCCATAGAGTGTGACAAGGGAGGCACCATCTCATCCAACACCCTTTAACCTCACTGGTGCTTATCAACTTTGAAACAAAAGCAGGAAAGAACATAAGGATTTGGCTCACATGTATGCCTTGTAGTTACTGCCTATTTTTTTGGATCCTGATGTCATATTTGGAGTCTATGAAGGGCTCAGTGGTGGCGTAGGTCTGAGTGAGTGCTACCACGCTGGCTATGTCCTGAAAATCGTAGTGGTTGTCTACCTTGATCTGGAGCCATCCAGCCACAAGAACACAGCACAGACAAGAGAAGAAAAGAGAAATTAGGATAAAATGTGGAATTCGGTTGCAAATGGCGTTCATGAGAAGCGTGGTTTTGACAGCATTAAAAAAATCTGATATTTAATCTGATTTCTAGGTTCTGTAACATTCCTGCTTTAAAACTTCTATTTTTCTAGGCAAAATATTACCTGCTCATTTGGAGAAAGCAATATGCAGGCACTGGAATTTTATTTTGGGTTGTTTTGTTTTGTTTGTTTATTTTTTGTTGATTTTGGTTTTTTGGGTTTTTTTGGGGGGGTTTTTTTGGATATTAGTCAATTATAGATCTTCAGGCCTCAAAATTATTATTTTTAGGTGTGCCACGCAATTCCAATGGATGCAGATTCTTGCTGGTTCTGTAAATTGCTCTGGCAACTGGATACATGTGGAGCCCAGCAGGAATTTTGACATCATCCCATCAGCTTTTCCCATGAGGGAGGAGCTGAAGGGTCCTGATATCCTGGGGAGGGCAGGAGCACAGGGGGCTGGCTCCAGGCAGCAGATTTTATTCTCATTTTTCCATTATTCTCATTTTCCATCATTCCCATTTTTCCGTTATTCTCATTTTCCATCATTCCCATTTTTCCATTATTCTCATTTTCCATCATTCCCATTTTCCCATTATTCTCATTTTCCATCATTTCCCATTTTTCCATTATTCTCATTTTCCCCTCTGCTCTGAAGGAGCTGGGCTTTCCAGGGATGGGAATTCCAGGGCTTTCCAGGGGTGGGAATTCCAGGGCTTTCCGGGATGGGAATTCCAGGGCTTTCTGGGGGTGGGAATTCCAGGGCTTTCCGGGATGGGAATTCCAGGGCTTTCCAGGGATGGGAATTCCAGGGCTTTCTGGGGTGGGAATTCCAGGATTTTCCAGGGATGGGAATTCCAGGGCTTTCTGGGGTGGGAATTCCAGGGCTTTCCAGGGGTGGGAATTCCAGGGCTTTCTGGGGTGAGAATTCCAGGCTTTCTGGGGTGGGATTTTCAGGGCTTTCTGGGGTGGGAATTCCAGGATTTTCCAGGGATGGGAATTCCAGGGCTTTCCGGGATGGGAATTCCAGGCTTTCCAGGGATGGGAATTCCAGAGCTTTCTGGGGGGAGAATTCCAGGGCTTTCTGGGGTGGGAATTCCAGGCTTTCTGGGGTGGGATTTTCAGGGCTTTCTGGGGTGGGAATTCCAGGGCTTTCTGGGGTGGGAATTCCAGGGCTTTCTGGGGTGGGATTTTCAGGGCTTTCTGGGGTGGGAATTCCAGGGCTTTCTGGGGTGAGAATTCCAGGCTTTCTGGGGTGGGATTTTCAGGGCTTTCTGGGGTGGGAATTCCAGGGCTTTCTGGGGTGGGATTTTCAGGGCTTTCCAGGGATGGGATTTCCCAGGTGTGGGATGCCCTGCTGAGGTGTGAGTGACACTAAACCATCAGTTTTACACCCTGAAGGAGCAGGAGCATGGACAAGTGGGGAATGCTGACCTAGGGGAGAGGAGAAGCAGATTTTGGAGGGCAGAGGGAGGACAGAGACATCACCTCTGGGCAGGGAGGACAATCCCTGTGGGGATTAGAGCTGGGCAAGCAGGAGTGGAAGGGGCAGGACAGGGAAGTGGGGCTCTGATCCAAAGGACATTTCAGAGTGGTGAGGAGCAGGCAGGCCCAGGACTGCCCATGGTGTCCAACATGAGGAGTTTGCAGCCCAGCACCCCCTGGTTGCTTCTCCTTCTCCTGGGGCTGGAGAACCTGAAGGCCACACCTGGGAGGTGGCACAATAAAGGGAATTTGGTGGAGATAAAAGCCTGAGGTCTAAGTATTTGCTCCCAGCTCTCTGATGGAGAAAGATGCAGAGTAATTTGCCATCTGAGAGCCAAAACCCAGACATGAGGCCTGGTTCCAACTTGATTTTCTGACTGGCCTGTGTGGGTTTCAGTGGGACCTCTGGAAATGCTGCTGCCCTCAGGGAGGGCTGGGCTGCCAGGGGAACCTTCCTTTGCTCTCTGATTGCATTCAGCCCTGGAGGGTTTGAAATATTCCATAGCTAAAAGGAAAAATCATTTCTAGACATTTGATACGAGGAGCATTTCTGTGCATTATTTCCCCTTTTCTCGAAATGAGAGGTGAATATCCAAAGTACAGCATAAACATTCTAACACTTCACATATGCAACCCACAGAAAGTGCAGTTTAATTAGTGGTTCAGTCTGGCCTCAATTAAATTGGCTGCTGGACTTCCAATTATTTACTAAATATGAAACAAATCAAAACAGACATTGGCAAAAAATAACATACAGTACAAGTTGTAATTAAATCAGTTTTCTATCTGAAAATAGTGGCAAATATTATGTTCATGGAGCTTTGGAGATTCAGAATGATAAATGTAACTGTTCTCTGATTAACTGATTTAAAACCCAACCACTTCTAGCACTGAAGTGTTTTCAGTGAGTGAAGTTACCCTGCAAGGACAAAGAGTTGGCACTGACAGCAGTGAAAATGGGATTTAAATGCTCTCCCACTGGCCCTGCACTGTGAGATAAGTGACACCAAAACATCTGTACTCACCACTGAAATGCAATTACTTTGGAGAAAGAAAGCAGCAGTTATACAGAGGTATGAAACAATCACAGACAGCACATCAAGATAGGAAATCAACGTTCAGTACCAAGCTGAAACCAACAGAGAACCAAGGCAAAACCTTCCCACACTCCCAGCTCCAAAAAGTTGGATTGTGCAACAGACCTTGACTCTTGAAGAGTTTCAGTGCAGACAATACATTAATAAACAAGGTTTTGCTTGCAGAAAGCATCTCAGCACAGTTCAAAGCACATCCCACACGGGGCAACTCTCAAACTGCAAAGGCCAAGTTGTAAAAATACTTTGGGCATAATTTTCCTAGAGAGAGATGCTTTCTTAGCATGGACAGGCAGAGATTTGCAAGGGGGGATCCAAGACAGATCAAGGTACAATCTCAGGGGAGGAAGGAGCATGCACAGGGAAGGGACAAACCCCAGGCTCCCAACATGCAACAAACAGCATCTGCACCTTTCCCATGCCTGAGTGAGCATGTCCAATCTTCACAACGACAGGAAAGGTTGGCATTGTCAGCTGGGGGAACAAAACAGGAGCATTAGAGAAGAGAGAGACCATGAGATTAAACAGCATCATCTAGGGAAATTATAGAAGTATGATCATGATGTGTCCAAAGCTGTTCTGGCCATGTGGAGCCTCAAACTGCTCATTCTCTGTGTGCTGGTGACTTGCTGGGTGTATTCTCTCTACACAATGTTATTCTCAATACAGCCAATTGGTGTTCTTAACTTTCCTTCATCTTAACACTTTTTATATCTTTTAACTTCACTTTTTAAGCTGAATTTCTGCTTTTCCTATTTTAAGCTTAAGGTTGGCATTGTGAGCTGGGGGAACAAAACAGGAGCATTAGAGAAGAGACCAACCATGAGATTAAACAGCATCATCTAGGGAAATTATAGAAGTATGATCATGATGTGGCCAAAGCTGTTCTGGCCATGTGGAGCCTCAAACTGCTCATCCTCTGTGTGCTGGATGAGATTCTGGGTGTATTTTCTGAGCACAGTGTTATTCCCAGTACAGCCAATTCGTGTTCTGAACTTTTCTTAATTTTACCATTTTTTTGTATGTCTTTTTACTTCATTTTTTAAGCTGAATTTCTGCTGTTTCCTATTTTAAGCTTAAGGTTGGCATTGTGAGCTGGGGGAACAAAACAGGAGCATTAGAGAAGAGACCGACCATGAGATTAAGCAGTACAGTCTATGAAAAATTATTGAAGCTAGATCATGATGTGGCCAAAGCTGTTCTGGCCATGTGGAGCCTCAAACTGCTCATCCTCTGTGTGCTGGATGAGATTCTGGGTGTATTTTCTGAGCACAGTGTTATTCCCAGTACAGCCAATTCATGTTCTGAACTTTTCTTAATTTTACCATTTTTTTGTATGTGTTTTTACTTCATTTTTTAAGCTGAATTTCTGCTGTTTCCTATTTTAAGCTTAAGGTTGGCATTGTGAGCTGGGGGAAACAAAACAGGAGCATTAGAGAAGAGACCAACCATGAGATTAAACAGTACAGTCCATGAAAAATTATTGAAGCTTGATCATGATGTGGCCAAAGCTGTTCTGGCCATGTGGAGCCTCAAACTGCTCATCCTCTGTGTGCTGGATGAGATTCTGGGTGTATTTTCTGAGCACAGTGTTATTCCCAGTACAACCAATTGGTGTTCTGAACTTTTCTTAATCTTAACATTTTTTTGTCTGTCTTTTAACTTCTCTTTTTAAGTCGAATTTCTGCTGTTTCCTATTTTAAGCTTAAGGTTGGCATTGTGAGTTGGGGAAACAAAACAGGAGCATTAGAGAAGAGAGAGATTAAACAGCATCATCTAGGGAGATTATTGAAGCTTGATCATGATGTGTCCAAAACTGTTCTGGCCATGTGGAGTCTCAAACTGCTCATCCTCTGTGTGCTGGTGACTTCTGGGTGTATTTTCTGAGCACAGTGTTATTCTCAATACAGCCAATTGGTATTCTTAACTTTCCTTCATCTTAAAATTTTTTGTATATCTTTTAACTTCCCTTTTTAAACAGAATTTCTGCTGTTTCCTATTTTAAGCTTTGCTTCTGCCTTTCTGACCCACAAACTCACACTCTCCCAGGTTATAATCAGCAATGATGCCAAATTAACCACATTTTCCCCTCATTTCCACTCTTTAGCAGGGCTGTAAATACATTTTCTGGCCACTTATGAAAGCAATGATATTTAATTCACAAAAACTTGCTTTAAAGGCAGGATGTAGCTTGTGCTACAGAGCATCTGAGTTTTCTAGGGAAGACTGCAGCTTGTACCCAGAATGCAGGGAATAATTTGGAATAGTCCAATCACTGAGTAGGAAATCAAATATACAGAAGCATATAAAAACACTTTATCCACTGGAATGGGAATGCTTCTGTCTCTCAAGAAGTTCTGTGGATGGCCACTTTTACTTCCATCATTCACTTGAAAAATTTGAGATCTCCCAGTCATGGCCATGGTTGGCACTGCTTTTTGCACTTAAAATTTGTATTTCTTGAATCTCAATCACTCAAGCACAAATGTCATTTCACAGAAGAGGTTTATAACTAGGAATAAAGACCTGAACACCTTCAACATGCAATTACACTGGGCAGCAGCAGGGCAGAGTTACAGGCTCCAAAGCCTCCCTTTAGTGCCTCATTCCAGCACAGCAAATACAGCCAGAGGCAAAGCTGATGCTCTGGAACATGAACTAAGAATTGCTGGAGGTTTTATGAGACACTGGCTGGTTTCAGAATGACCAGAAGCACTTGCATTACACAGTAAAGCTCACCCCTACAAGAATTTAGGAATGAAATTCTTGCTAAACTGCAGCAACCAAAGTTCCTGCTTAGTCAACATCCGCTCAGTGCTGCATCACTTTCAGACTGTAAACCAGGCTCTTTGGTTTTTCCAGTTCTGAGGGTAGGAGGGGAACAAATCATTGCCAGAGTGGAGATTCATCAGGGCAGCAGCACATTTCTGTGTCTGAGCTGCAAACCACTGCACAGGGGTTTTGTCGGGTTCAGCACATCCCTCTGGCTGTCCTGAGCAGACCAGACCCTGCCAGGGGGCTCAGAGACCCTGGCACAGAGCCCAAAATGCCTCTGTGAGTTTGATTATGGCCCGTGGAGCAAATTACCAACCTTCTATGAAGATCAGCAAGCCACAAGAGTTTAAGTAGAATATTAGTGAAATTATCACAGGGTGAAATATGCATTTTAGGATTACTGTACAGGGGGGTTCTATCCCTGTACAGGGGGGTTATGGAGACAAGATGGAGGAATCGGGGCGTGCCTCGTGCTGCTTCTTTCTTCTTCTTGGCCTCCATCTTCTGTGGTGATGTTGGCACTCAGAGATTGGTTTAGAGTAGAAGCTCACTGTCTAACATAGGTGATGGGCATTGGGCAGTAATTGTAAATATTGCACACGTGGTTTGTACTATAAAGACACAACACTACCCCGGGGCAGGCAGAGTGCCTGTGGCTGCCCTGCTGAGCAGATCTCTGCTGGCCAGAAAGAAAATTTTTTAGATAAGAATGAATAAATGACCTTGAGACCGAGAAATGAAGAGCTCTGACTCCTTCTTTAAGCGCCGGGCTGGGAAAAGAGACTCTGGAACTTTTCTCGGGGTCACTCTGACAAACCAATGATCCTGACAGGGTTTGCCATGGGAATGCTGCAGGCTCTGAGCACAGCACTGCCCATGGCACCCCTGTGATTAACGGGGCCACGGAGCTGCCTGTGATCCCAAAGCTGTGCAACCCCCTGTGGCCCACAGCAGCCAACACATCTCACATTAAAATAAACAATAAAAATAAAAATAAAAAATAAAATGAAAAGAAAAAAAGAAGATGAAAAGGAAAGAGATCGTCCTGAGATCCCAAAGCTGTGGCCCACAGCAGCCAACACAACTCATATCATAAAAAATAAAAAAGAAGAAAATGAAAAGAAAAATTTTGAAAAATGAAAAGAAAAAAGATCTTCCTGAGATCCTAAAGCTGTGGAATCCTCTGTGGCCCACAGCAGCCAACATATCTCACAATAAAAGAAAACCTAAAACAAGAAAATGAAAAGAAAAAAGGTCTTTCTGTGATCCCAAAGCTGTGGAATCCTCTGTGGCCCACAGCAGCCAACACAACTCATATTCAAATAAAAAATAAAAAAGAGAAAAATGAAAATAAAAATAAAAAATAAAATGAAAAGAAAAGAAAAAAGGAAGATGAAAGGAAAAGAGATCGTCCAGAGATCCCAAAGCTGTGGAATCCTCTGTGGCCCACAGCAGCCAACACAACACACATCATAAAAAAATAAAAAAGAAGAAAATGAAAAGAAAAATAAAAAACATTAAAAGAAAAAAGATCTTCCTGTGATCCCAAAGCTGTGGAATCCTCTGTGGCCCATAGTAGCAAACACAACTCATATTAAAAGAAAAAATTAAAAAAAAAATGAAAAGAAAAATAAAAAAAATGAAAAGAAAAAAGATCTTCCTGTGATCCCAAACCTGTAGAATCCTCTTTGGCCTACAACAACCAACACAACTCATATTACCAAAAAAAAAAAATAAAAAAAGAAAATGAATAGAAAAATAAAAAAGAAAATGAAAAATAAAAAAGAAAATGAAAAGAAAAAAAGATCTTTCTGTGATCCCAAAGTTGTGGAATCCTCTGTGGCCCACAGCAGCCAACACAACTCATATTATAAAAAAATAAAAAAATTAAAAAGAAAAGAAAAGGAAAAGAAACCAAAGTTCTTTCTCCCTCAGAAAAGTGCAGTACCATCATTTTCTCTGGACCCTGACCCTGGTGTTCCTCGTGCTCCCATCCCAGCACAGGCTGGGGGAACAGGCTCTGATGCTGCAGCTGAAACCTCAGAGAGGGAAAAGCCAGGCAGGCAAAATTCACCAACCCAGCATTTCCCCTTGGTAGCTGTTGGTCCATGAAGCTCAGCAGTTTTTATTTTGGGGTCTGAGCAGCTTTTCCTTTATTGCTGCTCTGATTTTATCTATCCCATTTCCCTCTGCCATGGTGCAGCACCCACGGCACCAACCCATGCCAGGGGATTCCAACCCATGGCCAGGGGATTCCAACCCATGGCCAGGGGATTCCAACCCATGCCAGGGGATTCCAACCCATGCCAGGGGATTCCAACCCATGGCCAGGGGATTCCAACCCATGCCAGGGGATTTTCTGTCAGCAAAACCTGAAATGTCCCATGGAAATGAAAGAAAACTTCACCTGGATCCTCCCATTCCATTCCCAATCTATTCTTCAGGCACTGCCCAGACCATTCCTGCATTTGGTGAACATTATATATGATACAAGTGTGAAAATCTACCAGCTCCATGGATTTCCCTTTAATTTGCATTATAATTACTGATAATTATAAGTATATAATATATATATAAGTATTATAATATATACTTATAATATATAAGTATTATATATATTATATAATATATAAGTATTATATATATTATATAATATATAAGTATAATATATACTTATAATATATAAGTATTATAATATAAGTGATAATTATCACTTATATTATAATTGTTTCTATAAAAACTGTTTGCTTTGAAAAGTATCACTGAGGGGAAAAGGCCATTTTGCAAAAATATGGAGGATTTTTTGAAACCTTTCTTAAAATCAGGAGAGTAAAAGTTCTACAAATTCTCAACATTCTAAGAATTCTACATGCTAAAAATTCAGACATTTAAGTCTGGCAATTAAAAACTAAAGGGAAAAACCCAAAGAGCAACCAGAGAAATTGAGAAATCTGCTAAGTTCATAAATGTGAGAGATGGAAGGGTTTGCACTGCATGAGCCCTTCCACACACATACAGTATACACAAAATACAGCAGAATAAAAATAGGATTAACAGGAGTTCTAACTTAAACAGCAAGGCAATAAACCACCATTATTAATTAGATATAAAGCAGAATATTTGGCAAAGGTGGAATCAAATTTTCAAACTGTAGAGTCATATATGAATATGATTGGACTGGTAATAAATATTGGGAGCAACTGGAGAAGCTGCTGGCTCCTCGTGGAGCACAAATGCAAACAGCTGAGGAGCACACTGACATTGGCCAACCCCATGCCATTCATCAAATAACAACAGTGAAAATTCACATTTTATCAGGGAGGATAAATGTTGCTTCTAGGTGAGAGTGAAAATGTAAAAAGTCAGTTCATTTCATTATTATCTTACTGATGTCACAACAGCAAGGATAATTATTATTATTAATTGTGGTTTTTTAGCGTTTCATCTGCATCAACTTTTAAAATTTAAAATATTTTGTACTATGAGCTTGAAAGGCAAAAATCAGTTCATTTCATTATTCCCTTCTTGATGTCACAACAGCAAGGATAATTATTATTATTAATTGTGGTTTCTTAGTATTTCACCTGCACCAACTTTTAAAATTTAAAATATTTTGTACTATGAGCTTGAAAGGCAAAAATCAGTTCATTTCATTATTCCCTTCCTGATGTCACAACAGCAAGGATAATTATTATTAATAATTGTGGTTTCTTAGCGTTTCATCTGCACCAACTTTTAAAATTTAGAATTTTTTGTACTATGAGCTTGAAAGGCAAAAGTCAGTTCATTTCATTATTCCCTTACTGATGTCACAACAGCAAGGATAATTATTATTAATTGTGGTTTCTTAGCGTTTCATCTGCATCAGATTTAAAATTTAGAATATTTTGTACTATGAGCTTGAAAGGCAAAAGTCAGTTCATTTCATTATTCCCATACTGATGTCACAACAGCAAGGATAATTATTATTATTAATTGTGGTTTCTTAGCGTTTCATCTGCACCAACTTTTAAAATTTAGGAATATTTTGTACTATGAGCTTAAAAGGTAAATTTTTACTGTATCAATCTTCAGGATCTGGCCACTTAATGATTTCATTGCTATGCTTAGCTTGTTTTTACTGCAGAAAGGAATATTCTGGTTTGATAAAATCCCAAAAACCCCAATATCTCCCTGGCTGATCTGGTGCAGGTAATTCAGTGACCCAGGAGGTGTTTACAGAATTAACCAGCACAGCTCCCATCTGATTGGTGTTTGCATTTTCCACATGGAATAGAAATCCCTACTGCAGAAATTTTCTGGAGTTTCTAAGTCTGGGTAATACCCTTTGATTAAAAGTCTATTAATTTCAAATAAAACCCTCCAATTTCAGCTTCCCACACCATAATGCTCAATGGTTTATAAGCTCTACAGCAATTTAAATATTTTTGAACAATTTCAATACAAGCTGGGTTTTTTCCCCCAAGAGATATAATTTGAATTCTTCTAACCTTTACTTGGAATTCTTTTAACTGAGACATAGTGTGAAATATAATCAAAGGTTTCTATAAAAATAGAACCAGGCAAAGATTATCTACAAAAAAGAAAGAGTCAAAAAAACCCCTCTGGCTGGCAACAACACAGACAAGAGAGTTTTCTGAAGGTGGTGTTCACCCTGCTTTCATGTCCTCGGGGTTGAGCTGACTAAAAAAGCCACAACAGGAAAAAAAAAAAAAAAAAAAGAGGGGGTGGAGAAGCAGTGACAAAAAAACCCCAGATGTTGCATAAACATGACTTACCTCAAGTTCAGTGTTTAAATATTTATCTTTCCAATAATCCCCAAGCAAAGTTCATTTAACCACTCTAGTTCCATGTAATTTATTTGTGGAATATGCATCAGCCTAAATCTAATTTTGCTCTGCTGACTTTGGAGAAAGGAAATTAAAAGTGAAATAATGAAGGTGGCCTTTTATTCATTTTCTTCTTCTTTTTTTTTTTTTTTTCTTTCCCAGAAAGAGGCAGGAAGAGCCCTAAATCAATAAACAAGCAGCAGATGTACTTTCTCTGGTCTGTTTGGTTTGCAGAAAATACAATTTGCAGATGAAGGGGGGCTCAGGCAGGCAGGAGCTCTGGCAGGGCCAGCCCAGCCCTGGCCCCTCAGCACAAACCCCACACAGCTGCTGGCTCCACAAACACAGCAACAATTTTGGGGATGTGGAGCCACATTTTCCCCTTGGCAGCCAAAAATGAGTGTAAAACTCTCTGTGCAAGGAGGGAGGTTTAACAGCCCTGAGAATTTTAATAGCAGAATTGAGAAAAACTCAGGATTTCAGGGCTGAGGAACACGCAGGGCTGGGGAGACACCAGGACTGGGGATAACCCAGAATTGAGGAAAACTCAGAATTTCAGGATAACCCAGGGCTGAGGAACACCCAGGGCTGGGGAGAACCCAGAATTGGGAAAAAACTCAGAATTTCAGGATAACCCAGGGCTGGGGAGAAACCAAGATTGGGGATAATCCAGAATTGAGGAAAACCTGGGATTTCAGGATAACCCAGGGCTGGGGAGAAACCAGGATTGGGGATAACCCAGAATTGGGGAAAACTCAGAATTTCAGGATAACCCAGAGCTGGGGAGAAACCAGGATTGGGGACAACCCAGAACTGAGAAAAACTCAGAATTTCAGGATAACCCAAGGCTGGGGAGAAATCAGGATTGGGGATAACCCAGAATTGAGGAAAACTCAGAATTTCAGGATAACCCAGGGCTGAGGAACACCCAGGGCTGGGCAGAAACCAGGACTGGGGATAACCCAGAATTGAGGAAAACTCAGAATTTCAGGATAAGCCAGGGCTGAGGAACACTCAGGGCTGGGGAGAAACCAACAGTGGGGATAACCCAGAATTGAGGAAAATTCAGAATTTCAGGATAACCCAGGGCTGGGGAGAAATCAGGATTGGGGATAACCCAGAACTGAGGAAAACTCAAAATTTCAGGATAACCCAGGGCTGAGGAACACACAGGGCTGGGGAGAAACCAGGACTGGGGAGAAAGCAGAATTCAGGAAAACTTGGGATTTCAGGACCCAGGGCTGGGGAGAAATCAAGATTGGGGATAACCCAGAATTGAGGAAAACTCAGAATTTCAGGATAACCCAGAGCTGGAGAGAAACCAGGACTGGGGATAACCCAGAATTGCGGAAAACCTGGGATTTCAGTATAATCCAGGGCTGGGGAGAAATCAGGATTGGGGATAACCCAGAACTGAGAAAAACTCAAAATTTCAGGATAACCCAGGGCTGGGGAACATGCAGGGCTGAGGAAAAAAAACAGGACTGGGGATAACCCAGAACTGGGGAAAACTTGGGATTTCAGGATAACCCAGGGCTGAGGAACACACAGGGTTGGGGAGAAACCAGGACTGGGGACAACCCAAAATTGAGGAAAACTCAGAATTTCAGGATATCCCAGGGCTGGGGAGAAACCAGGATTGGGGATAACCCAGAATTGAGGAAAACCTGGGATTTCAGGATAACCCAGGGCTGAGGAATATGCAGGGCTGGGGAAAAAAACCAGGATTGGGGATAACCCAGAATTGAGGAAAACTTGGGATTTCAGGATAACCCAGGGCTGAGGAACACACAGGGCTGGGGAGAAACCAGGACTGGGGATAACCCAGAACTGAGGAAAACTCAGAATTTCAGGATATCCCAGGGCTGGGGAGAAATCAGGATTGGGGATAACCCAGAATTGGGGAAAACTCAGAATTTCAGGATAACCCAGAGCTGAGGAACACCCAGGGCTGGGGAGAAAAACCAGGATTGGGGACAACCCAGAACTGAGAAAAACTCAGAATTTCAGGATAACCCAGGGATGAGGAACATGCAGGGTTGGGGAGAAAGCAGGACTGGGGATAACCCAAAATTGGGGAAAACTCAGAATTTCAGGATAACCCAGGGCTGGGGAGAAACCAGGATTGGGGATAACCCAGAACTGAGGAAAACCTGGGATTTCAGGATAACCCAGGGCTGGGGAGAAATCAGGATTGGGGATAACCCAGAATTGAGGAAAACCTGGGATTTCAGGATAACCCAGGGCTGGGGAGAAATCAGGATTGGGGATAACCCAAAACTGAGGAAAACTCAGAATTTCAGGATAACCCAGGGCTGGGGAACATGCAGGGCTGGGGAAAAAAACCAGGACTGGGGATAACCCAAAATTGAGGAAAACTCAGAATTTCAGGATAACCCAGGGCTGAGGAACATGCAGGGTTGGGGAGAAAGCAGGACTGGGGATAACCCAGAATTGGGAAAAAACTCAGAATTTCAGGATAACCCAGGGCTGGGGAGAAACCAGGATTGGGGATAACCCAGAATTGAGGAAAACCTGGGATTTCAGGATAACCCAGGGCTGGGGAACACGCAGGGCTGGGAAGAAACCAGGATTGGGGATAACCCAGAATTGAGGAAAACTTCGGATTTCAGGATAACCCAAGGCTGGGGAGAAATCAGGATTGGGGATAACCCAGAATTGAGGAAAACTCAGAATTTCGGGATAACCCAAGGCTGGGGAACATGCAGGGCTGGGGAAAAAAAACAGGACTGGGGATAACCCAGAATTGGGGAAAACTTGGGATTTCAGGATAACCCAGGGCTGAGGAATATACAGAGCTGGGGAGAAACCAGGACTGGGGATAACCCAGAATTGAGGAAAACTCAGAATTTCAGGATATCCCAGGGCTGGGGAGAAATCAGGATTGGGGATAACCCAGAATTGGGGAAAACTCAGAATTTCAGGATAACCCAGGGCTGAGGAACACCCAGGGCTGGGGAGAAAAACCAGGATTGGGGACAACCCAGAACTGAGAAAAACTCTGAATTTCAGGATAACCCAGGGCTGAGGAACATGCAGGGTTGGGGAGAAAGCAGGATTGAGGATAACCCAGAATTGAGAAAAACTCAGAATTTCAGGATAACCCAGGGCTCGGGAGAAACCAGGATTGGGGATAATCCAGAATTGAGGAAAACTCAGAATTTCAGGACAACCCAGAGTTGAGGAACATCCAGGGCTCAGGACAACTCTGGGGATGACCCAGAGCTCAGGATAATCCAGGATTTCAGGAAAACCCAGGATTCTAGGATAACCCAGGATTATTAATTATTTAATAGCCCTGAGCCAAGGGGAAGGCTGAGGTGATTTGTGTTATCTTTTTTGTTAGGGCAGTGAGGAAATAAAAGTTCAAGAGGATAAAAAGAGTAGAGCTTAAATTTATTATTGGGAGAGGAAATTGTGCCTGATCTGTGAGTCCTTGACCCAAAATTGAAGGTTGCAGTGGTTTGTGGGCTAAGTGCAGCACAGGCCCCAGGGCCACCTGATTTCCCAGGGACACCAGTGGGGATTGGGGCAGAAATGGAAATTCTGAGCTCCCTTTGAGACTGCCAGCATCACCTGGAGAGGCTGGAGCTGCACAGAGCAGCCCCCTGTGCCCCCTGGGATCAGCCAGGGCTGGAGAGGATCCTGGGTTATGGGGTGACTCCCCAAGATCACCAGGAGATCCCCAAAAACGCCTTGGTCCCCACAACTGGTGTGTGCCAAAAAATCCCAGTGATCTAAATGAACACAGAGGGATCTGATGGCAGAAAGCCTGCTGTTAAAAATCCCTGATTTTTATTTCTGTCAAAAATCCCAGTGATCTAAATGAATACAGAAGGCTCTGATGGCAGAAACTCTGCTGTTAAAAATCCCTGATTTTTATCACTGCTAAAAATCCCAGAGATCTAAATGAACACAGAGTGACCTGATGGCAGAAACTCTGCTGTTAAAAATCCCTGATTTTATTCTCTGCTAAAAATCCCAGTGACCTAAATGAACACAGAGTGACCTGATGGCAGAAAGTCTGCTGTTAAAAATCCCTGATTTTTATTTCTGTCAAAAATCCCAGTGATCAGAGGGATCTGACGGCAGAAGGTCTGTGGTTAAAAATCCCTGATTTTTATCTCTGATAAAGATCACAGTGATGTAAATGAACACAGAATGATCTGATGGCAGAAACTCTGCTGTTAAAAATCCCTGATTTTAATCTCTGCTAACAATCCCAGTGACCTAAATGAACACAGAGGGATCTGATGGCAGAAATTCTGCTGTTAAAAATCCCTGATTTTTATCATTGATAAAAATCCCAGTGATCTAAATGAACACAGAGGGATCTGATGGCAGAAACTCTGCTGGATTCAAACCTGCACAGCATGAAAACAGAAATTGTCATTAGGAAGGAAAACACAAAGTGTAATTGCAGTGAATCAATGAGAGCAGCTCCCACAGATCCCTGGAAGAAACTCTGAAGACAAAAACTGCAGAAACAAATTCTGTTTTGATTCTGGTGTGTCAGTGTTTAATTCATCCTTCCAACAACTGTTTGGAAAAGTGCTGCCTCAAAAATCAAGTTACACTTTGCCACCTTATAAAACAATTACCCAAATTGCTGTGCCTGCAAAGTGCAAGGATTTTTTGCTGTAGTGTTTCAGAGGTGACAGCTCTAAATTCCCTCCTGGTTGAAGCAGGCTGTAGCTCACACAGAGGCACTGGAATTTCAAATCCATAAAAGCTCTCCTATTTTGTGAAATTCTGAATTTTCAACATGATTCTACAGGTGAGGAACAGGATGTGCAGTGTGACTTCATCAGGGAAAATAAAAGTAGATTTTAGAGGTAATTGCAATGCTAAAGGAGAACCAGGGAGGAAAGAACAGAGTCAAAGCAGTGAGTAGAACACAGATAAATTCTGGGTTGTTGGAATCCAACATGCAAAGAACCCTCAGAACCCTGGGCCTGTAAGCCAAAGCTTAGAATTAAACACAAGATTTGATCTGAGACCTTGGAAAAGGCTCCCATGCTAGAAATGAGAATGTGGACTTATAGTAGTGGATATAGAATATGGATTTATGTCATTTAAAGCAGAGACACGTTAAGCTAAGTAAAGAAAGTTTAGAGTTTTAGAGTTTAAAATATAGAAAAAATAAAAGTAGTTACAGAAGTAAAGAAAGAGTTTAGAATGCAGTAGTGTAGGTTTGTGTGTTTGATTGGCTAAGAAAAATTACACTGTAGCATGAATTCATAAAATGAAAGATTTGAAGATTAGGTCAAAAACATTAAGATGCTTGTTAGTAGTGTTTGTATATATATAATATATATATTAATAACTCCTTAAAGTTATAATAATTATAACCTATATATATTAATTATATAAATATATATATAACAATAACTCCTTTAAAAGTCTTGTTATTAAGGGTCTTGTGATGTTTTAAATCGTGCTGTAACGATGTGAACCAAACTCACCCTTCCTACCTATGTAGAAGATAAGAAAAATAAACCACATCATCAAAACAATTCAGAGAGGCCATCTCAAATTCCTTCCAAATATCCCCATAAATGAATTATCACAATGGGAATGGAAACTCCTGCCACTACCATTCTCAAATAATTCCGGGTTTTTCTGAAATTCTGGGTTATCCCCAGCCCTGGGTGTTCCTCAGCCCTGCATTATCCTGAAATCTGAGTTTTCCTCAGTTCTAGGTTTTATTCCCAGTCCTTTTTTATCCCCAGCTTTGGGTGTTCCTCAGCTCTGGATTATCCTGAAATCCTGAGTTTTCCTCAGTTATGGTTTATCCCCAGCTCTGGGTTATCCTCAACTCTGGGTTTCCTGAAATCCTGAGTTTTCGCAGTTCTGGTTTCTCCCCAGCCCTGAGTTATGCCCAGCCCTGGGTTATCCTGAAATCCTGAGTTTTCCTCAGTTCTGTGTTTTCCTAACCCTGGTTTCTCCCCAGCCCTGGTTGATCCCCAGCCCTGGGTGTTCCTCAGCCCTGAGTTACCCTGAAATCCTGGTTTTTCCTGAAATGTTGGTTTTTCCTTAGCTCTGGGTTTTCCTTAGCCCTGGGTTATCCTGAAATGCTGGGTTTTCCTCAGCTCTAGGTCATCCCCATCCTGAGCTCTGGTTTATCCCCAGCCCTGGGTTTTCCTCAGCCCTGGGTTTTCCTGAAATCTGAGTTTTCCTCAGTTCTAGACAGTTATTCCCAGCCCTTTTTTATCCCCAGCTCTGGGTGTTCCTCAGCTCTGGATTATCCCGAAATCCTGAGTTTTTCCCAGCCCTGGTTTCTCCCCAGCCCTGGTTGATCCCCTGCCCTGGGTTATCCCCAGCTCTTGGTTATCCTGAAATCCTGAGTTTTGTCAGTTCTGGTTGATCCCCAGCCCTGGTTTCTCCTGCAGCCAGGGGCTGAGGGCACAGGAGGGATGGGCAGTGGAAGGGCAGGAAGCCCCCGGGGCAGGGCTGAGCTGCCCTGGCACTGCTCCCCTGGCACTGCTGCCCCGGCGCTGCTGCCCTGGCACAGCTGCCCCGGCGCTGCTGCCCTGGCACTGCTCCCCTGGCACTGCTGCCCTGGCACTGCTGCCCTGGCACTGCTGCCCTGGTACAGCTGCCCTGGCACTGCTGCCTGGCACTGCTGCCCTGGTACAGCTGCCCTGGCACAGCTGCCCCGGCACAGCTGCCCTGGCACTGCTGCCCTGGTGCTCCTCCCCTGGCACTGCTGCCTGGCACTGCTGCCCTGGCACTGCTGCCCTGGTACAGCTGCCCTGGCACTGCTGCCCCGGCTCTGCTGCCCTGGCACTGCTGCCCTGGCGCTGCTGCCCTGGCACTGCTGCCCTGGCACTGCTGCCTGGCACTGCTGCCCTGGCACTGCTCCCCTGGCACTGCTGCCCCGGCACTGCTGCCCTGGCACTGCTGCCCTGGCACTGCTGCCCCGGCACTGCTGCCTGGCGCTGCTGCCCTGGCACTGCTGCCCTGGCACTGCTGCCCCGGCACTGCTGCCTGGCACTGCTGCCCTGGCGCTGCTGCCCCGGCACTGCTGCCTGGCACTGCTGCCTGGCACTGCTGCCCTGGCACTGCTGCCCTGGCACAGCTGCCCTGGCACTGCTGCCCTGGCAGCGCTGCCCTGGCAGTGCTGCCCTGGCACTGCTGCCCTGGCGCTGCTGCCCTGGTGCTGCTGCCCTGGCGCTGCTGCCCTGGTACAGCCGCCCAGGCACTGCTGCCCTGGCACAACTGCCCTGGCACAGCTGCCCCGGCACAGCTGCCCTGGTACAGCTGCCCTGGCACTGCTGCCCTGGCACTGCTGCCCTGGTACAGCTGCCCTGGCACTGCTGCCCTGGCACTGCTGCCCTGGCACTGCTGCCCTGGTACAGCTGCCCTGGCACTGCTGCCCTGGCACTGCTGCCCTGGTACAGCTGCCCTGGCACTGCTGCCCTGGCACTGCTGCCCTGGCACTGCTGCCCTGGTGCTGCTGCCCTGGCACTGCTGCCCTGGCACTGCTGCCCTGGCTCTGCTGCCCTGGCACTGCTGCCCTGGCACTGCTGCCCTGGCGTTGCTGCCCTGGCAGTGCTGCCCTGGCTCTGCTGCCTGGCACTGCTGCCCTGGTACAGCTGCCCTGGCACTGCTGCCCTGGCACTGCTGCCCTGGCACTGCTGCCCTGGTACAGCTGCCCTGGCACAACTGCCCTGGCACTGCTGCCCCGGCTCTGCTGCCCTGGCACTGCTGCCCTGGTACAGCTGCCCTGGCACAACTGCCCTGGCACTGCTGCCCCGGCTCTGCTGCCCTGGCACTGCTGCCCTGGCACTGCTGCCCTGGCACTGCTGCCCCTCCCCAGCAGCTCTCAGGGGGATGGTTCACATTCATTCCTCCATCTCCTGTCACCTCCAGAGAGCAAATATCCCAAACTCTGGGGTCCAGGGGAGTCACCCCGCAGCAGGAGCCCACGGGATTTACTGCAGGACTCTGGGGCTGTTAGAAGACAATTAATGATGGTAATTAATGCCCACACTGCTGTTGGTGGGCACTAATAATTAGAAAAAACAAACAAAAAAAACCCCCCATGAATTCTACATGTTCTATTGAAAATATTTAATTCTCTTCTATATCTAGAAGATAGTGGACAACTAATTTGCAGCTTGTCATAAAATAATTTTTAATTTTTGTTCTGAGCGTAATGTTCTGCTATTGATTATGTAATTAATTTGATTGTACCAGGTAGAAAAGTCTTTAGGACACTGAGAACATGTTGTTCTGGAGAATCCTGGACAAAGTGTGCCTTAGGGACCCATAGAGAAGAGGGTTAGCCCAACAAATTTCTTTATAATTTGAATTTTGTGAATTCAATTTGATATTGAATTTGATCAAATTGGTCTATCTAGATCATCTCTAACAGCAGCCCTGTGATGGAAACCAATCAATGGCTCCCAATTAACTCCTCCATCACTTCCCAGGCCGAGGTTTGGGAATTGCAGTCCCAGAGGGGCTGACCCAGCCCCTGGCAGCCCTGCCCAGGGGTTTTCCTGCCTCCTGCAGCTGGAACTCCCCCGCAAGCTTCCAGCCCTTCCCATGCCTCCCCTCACATGGAAGAAGTCCATTTCTCCTAGGTAAGAACAGAGATGTTAACAGCTCTAAATTATTTTCAGGTGTTAGTCCTGGGCTGGCATCCAATCTTATGATTTGGAGCCAAAACTTTAGACTGGAAAAGTAAAAAAATCCAAGTGTGGCTGTGTGAAATCAGGACATTTTGTACAGGATTCCTGGCTCAGCGTTTGGTGTGGATCTAAAGGCTAAAAACTAAACCCGATTCTAATAATTCTGAATATTTGTGGGTTTTTTTCTAACAGACAGACTGTGTCTTGAGGGGGATGGGAATTAAAAAGAAAAATAATCTGAGCACTAATATTTGTATAACTGCTCAGAAATGAAATAAATCTGCTGCTGTAAAACATGTACACTTCTCTCTAAAGGTAACAAGCTGCTTTGGGCACACCTAAACCTCAGCCTGAACAAAATACATTTTCATGAGCCTGGAATGGAATGGTTCAGGTCATGTTAATGAATTTTCAATTCCTAGGCTTGATCTGGGTTGTGACAAAACACAGAACTGTGTGAGCAGCCCTGTCCTGCATGCCAATCCAGAGATGTTCTGTATTACTCTCTAATCAAAGCTCGGGGTGCTTCCTCATGGAACATTTTTCTTTATAAAGAGAGGGTGCCCACAGGTTACTCACACCCAGATTGCCTCAGCAACCAAAGCTCTGAAGGTGAAAAGCATTTCTGAACCCTGCATTTATTCCACTGAATTCCACTTCCAACACCAGCCAGGAAATAAATACAGGCACAGATCTGCTCTGAGCAGGATTTGCATTAACAAGGAATGCAGGGAAAGGGCTGTGCCTGCAGAACACACCACTGGCACACTTTGCCTTTCTATTCTAAATAAAACCTGCCATGAAATAATTTGGTTTCAAATGCCTTTTCTTGTGGCTTTGAGCTGTAATCGGTTGCTCCCTGTAAGCAGCGATGCTGGAGGCTCACAGGCCGAGCATTGAGAGGTTTCCTGTCCATGAATGAAGTTCTGTCCCGCCCGCGAGCGGGGCCGGCAGCTCAGCGAAGCGCCGGGGAAGATCGGGAGCGGAACACAGGACAGCTCTGTTCACTCGCCCGAAACAAGATCGCAGGGCTGCCCTTTAGATCCAAGCCGGACGCAGACTCACTCGGAGGAGATAAAACGCTCCGAAAATCGGCTTCAGATCCGCGTAAAAGCCGGTTTTGTGGGAGCTTTTGGCCATGACCACTTCCAGTCCCGAGCTTCTTTGGGACGATGTCACCAATAAATGAGCTTTGAAACGCGGGAAGGCGGAGCCGGGGCTCGGCGCCGGGGCCATAAATAACAGAGTCCCATGTCCGGGTGATTTGGAGGCAGCGAGCACCGGCCGCGCTCGGAGCGAGCAGCGTTTGGTGTCCCGAGCATCGCCGGAGCGTCCGGAGCATCCGGAGCATCCCGGAGCATCCCGGAGCATCCCGGAGCATCCCGGAGCATCCCAGCGCGGCCGGGACCCCGCGGCTCCGCCTGCGCCTTCCCCGTGAGCGGAGCATGAGCCGAGCGGGCAGCGGCAGCCCCGGGAGCAGCCCCGGGAGCAGCGGCGGGGCCCGGGGGGCAGCGCTGGCGCTGGCGCTGTGCGCGCTGTGCGCGCTGCCCGCGGCCGTGTCCGCCTGTAGCTGCGCGCCCGCGCACCCGCAGCAGCTGCTGTGCGATGCTGCGCTCGGTGAGTCCGCGGCCGCGGAGCCTCCGCGGGGCTTTCTGCGGCCAGGGGAGCGGGGAGAGGGCTGGGGGAGCTGTGCTGCGCTGCCCCTAACGCGGGGGAATGGATGGCGAGGGCTGCTCTGCTTCCCGTGCGATGCCTGAAGGGTTTGTGGTTGTAAATTGCTGGGATTGCTGGGTTGGAGAGTGGATTTTTATTTATTTTTTTTATGTGGTTTTATCTATTTTATATCTATTTTATGTCTATTTTATATCTATTTAATATCTATATCTATATTATTTTATATATCTTTTATATCTCTATCTATATATATCTATCTATATATATATATATATCTAATCTATGTATCTCTATATCTCTATATCTCTATATCTATATATCTATATAACAATATAATTTATAAGCCTATATATCTATATATCCATAAATCTATATATCTATATATCCATAAATCTATAAATCTATAGAATCTATAAATCTATATATCTATATAGCTATATATGTCTCTAACTATACATAAATATATCTATATATCAATATATCTCAAAACCCATTTATATTATAAAAATATAATATAATATAATATAATATAATATAATATAATATAATATAATATAATATAATATTGTTTTTATAATGGTTATTATAAATACCATTTTATATTATAAATTTTATATAGAATTACATTCCCCTATTATATATGCATCATATATTATATATTAGTGTATTAATGTCCTTCCTATATTTTATATAGTTTATGTATTATCTTATATATTGTGTATTTTATTTCTATTGTATATAGCAGATATTTCTATACTTTATATGGGTTATACATTTTATATCTAACATCTGTTTTATATATTTGTAGATTAGGTCCTAACTTAGGAAATACCTGAGCTTTCAAGTATCTACTGCTATATATAGCAGTATCTGCTAGGTATAAAATATTCTATCTAATGTGTAAACTGCTCATATAGATATTTTTATAACATTTCGGAAAAAAAAAAAAAAAACAAAACAAAACAAAAATCAAAAAACCCACAAAAAACCCCCCCAAAAATGGATCACAAAATATATAAGTCCCCAGCGGTAACTTACTGAAACTTTTGAGCTTTGTTCTGCTATTCTATACTTTCTTTAATTTATTCTTGGGGTTTTTCTGTCATTTTCTGGAGCAGGAGGCTGCCGGGGCCTTTATTTTGTGCAGATAAAGTGGCTGCAGCAGCTCTGTGTGAGTGTAACTCTCCAGCTTTGGGACAATTGTCCCTCATGACAGCCAGGCAGCACCACGCTTGTCAAACAACTCATAGAAAAAGCCTAAAGATCCCAAAATTCGGCTGCAGGGGGATGAGAAAATGTGACATTTTGTGAAAAAGTGACATTTTGCAGCCTTTTGATTTCATTAGCTCGGGCTGAGGCTGGTTGGCTTCCATGGGGTGTGAACAGTAAATGTAGAACATGAGTTTCCAAAGTGCCACAGAATTAGCATCTCTATGGGGCAGGCACTACCTTCTGCATACTGATTCATTGCTTTCATGCCCTGACAGAAAATCTTTGTGGCCATGACAAACTCCGGGCTCTGTTTGTGGCCATCAGTGAAATTGGTTTTTAATGTGCCCGTGTTCAGCAATCCCTTTGCTGGAGGTGCCTCCACCAGGCATTGCACACTCGGGGGTGTTTAAAGAGTGAGAGGAAATAAAAGTTGTGTGACAACTAAATATGTGTGCATTGAACTGTGCACGAGAAAGTGACAGAATTTCAACAGACTTCATGTAAAAATTTTCAGAAATGAATAATTTTACAGTATAGAGAAAACTCAAAATATTCATTGTGGGCCACCTTAATGAATATTTTCATGCATAGGGAAGCCATTGTGATGGTACTAATTAATACTTACTCATTTCTTAGATGTATTTTACAAATAGGAACTATATCATGCTACTTTTAGATTTTCCACTATATCATGCTACTTTTCCACTATATCATGCTGCTTTTTATTTAAATACTGAAGATAGTTTTATGTCACAAAGTTTGCAGTCATTGCTCAAGCTCTCCCTCCTATAAATATTCCTGTCCAAGTAAACTTCCTCTTTTGGCTGAGGAATGTTTATGTCAAGGATCCCTTTGTTCACTATTTATACTTTTAAAATACCATTTCTGTGGGAAATGAAGGGAATTCTTCATCCCAATAAGAGCACACACATTTTTGTGTATACATTTGCATGTACACACACATAAAACTCATTCTGAGCATTCATGGCTGAATTCCTGGATAATCTTCAGCCACAAGGTTTTGAATAACAGAGTGAGCCCTCGGAAGGAGCTGGAGTGGAGCTGCCTGTCCTGTGTGGGAGGGAGCTCCAGGGAGCAGCTTGGCACAGCAGCTCCCCAGGCCGGTGCCAGCAGCCTTTGTGCCCAGGAGAGGAGCTGTGCCCGGCAGGAAGGGGCACCCGGGCTGCAGCCCTGGCCAGGCACTGCCCAGCCCCTGGGAACTGGGGCTGAGCCTGCACAGCTGCCTGGGGACACACCTGGGGCACTGGGACACACCTGGGGCACTGGGACACACATGGGGCACTGGGGACACACCTGTGGTATTGGGGACACCTCTGTGGTGTGGGGGATGCATCTGTGGCCTCAGGGACACATCTGTGCCCTGGGGACACACCTGTGGTACTGGGGACGCACCTGTGGCCTCGGGGACACATCTGTGGCATTGGGAACACATCTGAGCCCTGGGGACACCCCTGTGGCCTTGGGGATACATCTGTGCCCTTGGGGACATCCCTGTGGCATTGGGGACACACCTGTGCCCTCAGGACACACCTGTAGCCCTGGGGACACATCTATGACCCTGGGGACACACCTGTGGCCTCGGGGATACACCTGTAGCATTGAGGACACATCTGTGCCTTTGGGGACACACCTGTGGTCTTGGGGACACATCTATGACCCTGGGGACACACCTGTGGTCTTGGGGACACACCTGTGGCATTGGGAACACATCTGAGCCCTTGGGGACACACCTGTGGCCTTGGGGACACACCTGGGGTACGGAGGACACACCTGTGGCCTTGGGGACACACCTGTGCCCCTGGGGAAACACCTGTGACATTGAGGACACATCTGTGCCCTTGGGGACACACCTGTGGCCTCGGAGATACAGCTGTAGCATTGAGGACACACCTGTGCCTTTGGGGACACACCTGTGGCCTCAGGACACCCCTGTGCCCTTGGGGACACCCCTGTGGCCTCAGGGACCTCAGGGCCACCTGGCTCCCAGCTGTGTGCTCAGACTGTCACAGTTCTGCAGTTCTTCAATTCATTAATTCATCAAGTTCATGCTGTCCAGCCACACACACAGCCAGGGACTCTCACAGCATTTCCCAGCACATCTGATTGAAATAAAGAATTCTGACCCAAACCTCTGCAGTAAAACCAGAGACAAAGTCTCAGACTTGCTCAGCCACCTCATGTCCTTCAGCCTCTGTGTAAAGGCAATATTTTTAATTTCCTCCAGCACGATTATGATGGAGGAGGAGGGATTGAATTGATGCTCCCTGAACCTTTAATTGAATGTGTGAAGCCACTCAGCAGCAGCAGCATTTTTGAGAGATCCAAGGAAAAACAAGTACAGAAATACAGAAATGAATTAAACCTGGACAAGCTCTTTTGCTTTGCCTTTGGGACACTTTGTCCTTGGCTGCCACCAAGGTTTTGTGGCTCTGGATGGCCACGGGCAGCAGAACCTGAGAGGGATCAGGGATGTCTGACAGAGCTGGAGCCAGGGAGAGCTCCAGGTCCTGCCAGAGCCAGGGGTGGGAGGAGAGGCCTGCGGGGCTGAGCTGGGGCTGTGGGGTTTGCCAGGGTGCCTCAGGAGGGCTGTGCCAGCCCTGCCATCTGCCTCACCTGGCATGTGTTCACCTTCCCTCAGAGCCTTCACGGGATGGGATCTTGTACAGTGTCATTATCACTGCTAATCACAAAGGGGGGGACTATTTTCAAACTAAAAATGATTTATTGCTCAGACAAACATCAGTCTCAGGGGCTGTGGGATTTTAGAGGAGCAAGCACTGGGCCATAGCTCAGAGCAGTCACAAGTTCTTTGTTCCAAGGCAATACAGAACTTTCTAACCCAATGGACAGCTGCCACAGGGTTGATTTTGCTTTTCTAACCCATCACCTTCACTCACTTCTGCTGCTCTGTGGATACTTTTGTCCAATGGCTTCTGTCTCACATGCACACAAATGCTTCTGTTAGAATTCTGAACTCTCAGCTCACTCCACACAGCCACAGCCCTACACTACAAACCCTTCACCATCTCAGCAGCACATACAGCTGCTCATCTCATACAGCTTCTCACTTATTTAAAATATTCTTACAACTCTAGAACCACGAGTTTAGGATTTTTCTGCTTAATATCCATGTATTGTATTTTTACATCAATCCAAGGCTGCAGGTCCAAACCCTTCAGTGTCTGTGGAAGTTTCTGTTTTTCTGATTCCCACCATACAGGTTGGAGAAATTGTCATGAGCTTCTCAGTGGTTTTAAATTTAACTCCCCATTTGTAGGAAGTGCCTGGCACCAGGAGATCCACCCCTTTTACACAAAACCAGAGATACAAGACTCCTCTTGTGCTCTTCTAAATGCTGCTGAGGCCCTCCTCAAACGTGCTGAGCTCCTTCAGCCCCAGCAAACACCTCTGCTTTCCCAGAGGTGGGAATGGAGGGGGTTAATTAAACAGGTATCCATGTTAATTAGCACTGCTGACCACAATGCCCAGGTTTTCTCCTCACAAAAATATGGGAGGAGGTGCTGGATAACAAATTCAGTAGTGAGGCCCTGCAGGGCCAAGCCAGCACATGAAAACTCTTTGGATAATTAATTGCCTTTTTCTGGAGAGAAACATGGATGCAATTGAGTTTACCAGATAGTGCCAAGGTAACAGATTTCCCTTTTGCCACTGAATTTGTCATCCTGGCCTCAATGCTGAATCAATTTGAGCCTCAAATCAGGCAGTCTGGAGGCAAAAATGGGCTGTGGGCAGCACTGATTCCTTTCTGAAGTCTGGCACTTTAAATTCATGTTGGTTTTTCCCCTTGGGTTATTTTTTGGATTGTAGGAGAAATATGTAAATACTTCACATTTCTTAGCTGTGTAACACCAGTTCCCTTCAAAGTTGGTTGTATTCTTTCTGATTTCAACTGTCTTGTTGTCTTTTCTTAAAAAATATATTGAAAATTATATTTTTACTGAACGACAATGACTAACAGGTCTTGAATACATATATATATGTATAAAATATAGCTTCAGAGGACAGCTCTGCAGTTTTGGAGAAGAGTGGCACATTTCAAAATAGGATGGAAACTTTACAGCTGGAGCTTGGCAGCATTTTCAGCCCATTAAAATCTCCCAAGATCACGGAGATCAAGCACTGTAAAGATGTGCCAGATGATATATTAAATTTTAATCACATTTAAACACAACAGTACAAATTTTCTTTAAATAAGTTTTCAGAGTCAGCTCTTCTGGGAGACATCACAATAAGCTATTTCTTCATTACTGAGTTTCAAATGAAACCCTTCATGGCTCAGTGTCCCACAGTTTTGCCTCTGTGCCATGTAATATCCAGTTTTGTGCTGGAATGGATTAATTTGTACATTATTAGGTGGGAGGTCATTTCTGCAAATCAGCTTTGGGAGTGCATTGGGAATGGGGATGGTGCTTGTTCCAAGTGAGGAGGGAAGGGTGAGCAGTGAAATTCAAGGTTTTATTGTTATTTTATTGTGTGATGCCCACTGGCTGCTGAGCCCTTCAGGGGGTCTGGCACCAGATTCAGCAGTGGTGCCACTGCCCCTGGTGACTTTGGGCACAGTGTCCATCCCAGCTGTGCATCTCAAACCTCAGGAACTGGAGATCCTTGCTTCTTTAAAAATGCCCTTTTGGTTCTTTAAAAATTCCCCTTTTTTAAAAAATTACACAAAGGACAGTGGTGTCACAATCCTTGGCTTTCCATGGAGGTTTTTGTGGATCCTATAAAAAATCTGGGCTCTGGATGGTGCTGCTTGGGCAGGAGAGCTCCTGGCAGGATCCTGGCTCAGGGGCACACGGACAGCCCTGGCTGGGCTCAGGGAATGCTGCAATTCCTGCAGCTTCTGGGGATTCTCCACAGCAGGAAAAACTCATTTCTGTTCCTGCCCTGCTGGGCACAGGCACAGCCCAGTGCCCTGCACCACATCCTGCCCCTGAGTGCACAGCAGTGCCAGTAATGATCATTTCCAGTGGAAAAAATGCACATTTCCAATGCCAATAATGCACATTTCCAGTGCCAGTAATGATCATTTCCAGTGGAAAAAATGCACATTTCCAATGCCAATAATGCACATTTCCAGTGCCAGTAATGATCATTTCCAGTGGAAATAATGCACATTTCCAATGGCAATAATGCACATTCCCTGTGCCAGTAATGCAAATTTCCTGTGTCAATAATGCACATTTCCAGCGCCAGTAATGATCATTTCCAGTGCCAGTAATGCACATTCCCTGTGTCAATAATGCAAATTTCCAATGGCAATAATGCAAATTTCCAATGGCAATAATGCACATTTCCTGTGCCAGTAATGCACATTTCCTGTGCCAATAATGCCCATTTCCAGTGCCAATAATGCAGATTTAAAATGGCAATAATGCACATTTCCAATGCCAATAATGCACATTTCCAGTGCTAATAATGCACATTTCCTGTGCCAATAATGCCCATTCCCAGTGCTAATAATGCACATTTCCAATGGCAATAATTAACATTTCCTGTGACAATAATGCACACTCCCAGTGCTAATAATGCCCATTTCCAGTGTTAGTATTGCACATTCCCAGTGCCAATAATGCACATTTCCGATGGCAATAATTCACATTTCCTGTGCCAATAATGCACATTTCCATTGCCAATAATGCACATTTCCTGTGTCAATAATGCACATTTCCAATGGCAATAATGCACATTTCCTGTGCCAGTAATGCATATTTCCAATGGCAATAACTAACATTTCCAGTGCCAATAATGCATTTTCCCAGTGCCAATAATGCACATTTCCAGTGCCAATAATGCACATTTCCAATGGCAATAATGCACATTCTCTGTGCTAATAATGTACATTTCCTTTGCCAATAATGCACATTTCCAATGCCAATAATGCACATTTCCATTGCCAATAATGCACATTCTCTGTGCCAATAATGCACATTTCCAATGGCAATAATGCACATTTTCAGTGCAAATAATGCACATTTCCAGTGCTAATAATGCACATTTCCAGTGTCAGTATTGCACATTTCCAGTGCCAATAATGCACATTTCCATTGAAAATAATTCAAATTTCCAGAGCTCCATGCCAATGTGCAGCTGCCATTCCTCAGGGCTCACTCCCAGCAGTGGGAGCTGAAATTCTGCCCCAGGAATTGGGGATTGGGTGGCAGAAATGCTGTGCTGGGCTCGTGCTGTTCCTGTTCTGTCCCAAGGAACAGAAAATCCCACCTGAGTGTGGTTCTTGCAAGGATTTTAGTGGGGAGGCAGCACTGGAGCCACTGGAGGAGATTGCTGCCTGTTTCATCTCCAGAACCAATGAATCTTCTTAAAAGAAGCTAAAATTATATTAATTTCAAACCTGATGTCAGTAGGTTTATGCAGAGGAGCTGAGGAAATTCTGAGGAATTCAGAATTCCAGGTCTGTGTGTCCCCTCATTGCTCAGAAAATCAGTGCTGGCAGGTGGGAATCATCCACAATCATTCTTATATCCACATTTTATATATTCCTATACCCACATTTTGTTTTATGACAAATGTTAGGTTCATCAACAAAAATTATGAGAGAAAATGATTGAATTATTGAGAAATTAACCTATTTTCATCAGTTTTGGCTGTACAGTGCCCTGTCAAACTCAGTTAGAGAAAAGAAGACAACATTTCTTTACTTCTCTAAGTACAAAAAGTAATAAAAATTATTTTTTTCTTACTTTGATGCATAATTTTATACATATTAATAGCAATTTCAAATAAAATTTGCAAAAAATTGGGCAGCATGAATTCTAAGAAGTTGTTTAGTTTAAAGGAGCTGCTGATGCATTTAGAGAGAAATAAAAATACCTGGCACCCTGCAAAGGCCCCTCATGGGTAAAAATGCCCTGAATGGCAATTCTGGAATAATTGCAATACCTATAAACTGCTGGGTATCACAGCCTGAAACTTCTAAATGCTTTGAAAAATGAAAAATTCCTACAAAACCTCTGGCTGCAGGAATGCTGTGGTGTCAATTCTGTGCCTTTGCACCTGAATATCCAGTGAAAAACCTGAATATTTCCAGTCAATGAATTCCTGGAATGCTGCTGTGGGAATGGCACTGAGTCCTTCCTTTTGCAGCTAAATAGTCAAAAAATTCACTAAAATATTAATTTACAAAATTTGACTAAATTCACTAATTCACTACATTTCACTGAAATATTAATGCATGGGGTGGAGCTTGAATTCCCTGTTTGGGAATAGGAAGGGTGAGACCTGAATAAACCCTACTGACAAGGCAGATGGGAGACTTGCTCATCCTCTAATGCAGACAAATCTCGACTTTATTGATTAACAGAATTACTTTTATAATCACAGTAATGAGGCTCATGCATATTGCAAAACTAAAGCTCCCTATTGGTCAGCTATAAAAGTCAGTCACACCTATTCTCAAGATGTTTGTGGCTTCTTTTTTACCTCCTGTTATCACATAATTTACAAAACAACTTCTTGCTCAAAGAAACCATGGCCTTGAATTAGGCAGCTGTTGCTTTCTCAGATACTTTCTCATGTCACTTTTCCCATGGACTGTGTCTCAGTAAAAAACTATCCACACCCTACAACAACAGTTTGAGAACCTAAAAAATCCACGGAAATTCAGTCTCAGTAAAAAACTGTCCACACCCTACAACAACAGTTTGAGAACCTGAAAAATCCACGGAAATTCAGTCTCAGTAAAAAACTATCCACACCCTACAACAACACTTTGAGAACCTAAAAAATCCATGGAAATTCAGTCTCAGTAAAAAACTATCCACACCCTACAACAACAGTTTGAGAACCTAAAAAATCCATGGAAATTCAGTCTCAGTAAAAAACTGTCCACACCCTACAACAACAGTTTGAGAACCTAAAAAATCCATGGAAATTCAGTCTCAGTAAAAAACTATCCACACCCTACAACAACACTTTGAGAACCTAAAATATCCATGGAAATTCAGTCTCAGTAAAAAACTATCCACACCCTACAACAACAGTTTGAGAACCTAAAATATCCATGGAAATTCAGTCTCAGTAAAAAACTATCCACACCCTACAACAACAGTTTGAGAACCTGAAAAATCCATGGAAATTCAGTCTCAGTAAAAAACTATCCACACCCTACAACAACAGTTTGAGAACCTGAAAAATCCATGGAAATTCAGTCTCAGTAAAAAACTATCCACACCCTACAACAACAGTTTGAGAACCTGAAAAATCCATGGAAATTCAGTCTCAGTAAAAAACTATCCACACCCTACAACAACAGTTTGAGAACCTAAAAAATCCATGGAAATTCAGTCTCAGTAAAAAACTATCCACACCCTACAACAACAGTTTGAGAACCTAAAAAATCCATGGAAATTCAGGCTCAGTAAAAAACTATCCACACCCTACAACAACAGTTTGAGAACCTAAAAAATCCATGGAAATTCAGTCTCAGTAAAAAACTGTCCACACCCTACAACAACAGTTTGAGAACCTAAAAAATCCATGGAAATTCAGTCTCAGTAAAAAACTATCCACACCCTACAACAACACTTTGAGAACCTAAAATATCCATGGAAATTCAGTCTCAGTAAAAAACTATCCACACCCTACAACAACAGTTTGAGAACCTAAAATATCCATGGAAATTCAGTCTCAGTAAAAAACTATCCACACCCTACAACAACAGTTTGAGAACCTGAAAAATCCATGGAAATTCAGTCTCAGTAAAAAACTATCCACACCCTACAACAACAGTTTGAGAACCTGAAAAATCCATGGAAATTCAGTCTCAGTAAAAAACTATCCACACCCTACAACAACAGTTTGAGAACCTGAAAAATCCATGGAAATTCAGTCTCAGTAAAAAACTATCCACACCCTACAACAACAGTTTGAGAACCTAAAAAATCCATGGAAATTCAGTCTCAGTAAAAAACTATCCACACCCTACAACAACAGTTTGAGAACCTAAAAAATCCATGGAAATTCAGGCTCAGTAAAAAACTATCCACACCCTACAACAACAGTTTGAGAACCTGAAAAATCCATGGAAATTCAGTCTCAGTAAAAAACTATCCACACCCTACAACAACAGTTTGAGAACGCTGCATTTCCATGGATTTCCCTGTTCCCAACCCTGCCAAGCTGGGCCAGTGGAAGGAGGGGGCATCACACACCTGAACAACAGGGTGGGATTTAAAGGAGCCAACCCCACTGAGCACAACATTCCTGTCAGCTAGGACATAGCTGAAAAATGTAACTTCATTTAGTTTTAGTGGGAAAAAATACCCCAGAGCTGGTTATTGGGGAGGAAAATGAAATTTCAGAATTGTGCTGCTTGCCTGACTTCTAAGTAACTCTGTCACACCTACTTGTTGCTGAGGGTGCTCTAAATTCAGGAGAAGAAAACAAAAAATCTGAGTTGTTTTTATTTAAAATCATTTGTTGCAACTCTGGGAAACTGAACCCCATCATTTCAAAACCAACATTGTGCACACACTGAGGGCAGACACAAAACTCCAGCTTAGAAACAAAGCTGAAATAATGCAAACCAGAGACCATGAAAGGCTGCCAAACTCTTAATCCTATTAATGTGCCAACTTTAATCCCAAACTTTCTCATTAAAAACGATTTCAGCAATGTGGGGCTGTGTCCCCATGAATGGAAATCCACAATTACACCATGGATGCTGTCCTGCAGGCTGGGAGCACAAAGGGAGGGTTATTCTCCCCTGAAATCAGGCAGATGTTGATTACCAGTCAAATGATGTGGGATCTGAGGCTTGTGAAGCAGAGAGAAATGTTCCTGGTAACACAGGGAGCAGCTGTGAAAATAAAGCTGACCTTGAACAGCATTTGGGAATCAGTTTGGGGAGGTTTTAGGTGATATTTGAGTTAAAAGAATCCCACACTTCTGTTAAAAACACACTCGTCTCTCCTAGTTGAAAGTTTGTAAAAATGAGATTCTAAAACCTCACTCTCATAAATTGAATGTATTCTGATAATTAAAAAAAACAAAAATAAAACCACATGATCTTCTGGTTTAACAAGGAAGCAAACCCAGTCAACTCCTGCCTTCAACACGAGGAATTTTTGCATCCTGAGCCAAAAACACAGAGATGCACAAAATCCTGCCCTACCTGAGAGTCCTAAAGAGCTGAAATATTGGCCTTCCACACCCCAAAAGGCTGAACTGGAAATGTAGTTTGGATGCAGACTACAACAGGTCTGTTCATCAGTTCTGTAGGGTTAATAAAATAACCCTATAGGATTTATTGTTAACACTAATAGGGTTAATGAAACCCTACAGAGCAATCAAATTCTGCAAAGCATTTACACTGGGAAACAATGCAGGGCAAATTAACATCCTTGTCACAAGGTAATTAAAAAAAACATCCTTGATATCTGCTTTATCAGCTTGGAGAGTATTTATGGGAATTTCAGCCTTCAAAAGTTTCTCAAAAGTGGAGTTTTAGTCCAAGTCATGAACTTCCCTGCAAGATTTTGATTTCCCAATTACAGATTGGGTTATCTCAGCACCCTTATCTTCTCATGCAACTGGAAATATCACCAGGACTCAGAAATGCTCTTCCATACTTTGCTTTTCACAGAATAAAGGGAAAATCCTGCTACACTTACATTGAATTCTTCAACAAGCTCTGTGCCTACAGATTCAAACCACCTTTGTTCAAATAGTCCAGGAAGCTCCACAACTATTCCTTCTCATGGTTTCAGAAACTGTGCTTCAATTGAGTACTGTGCTAATCAACTTCAGTTATTTATTTAGTTATTATAGATTATTTAGTTATTCAACAGCTGGCTATAAGCATTTCTTGATGGAATGTCAGGAAACAAAAATACAAAGCAGGAAAAATGAAACTCCCTCTATATCCCTGTGAGCAGAAACATCTTTCTGATGAACTAAAGATTCCTCAGCTTTGGGTCTGGGAGCTGTGGAGCAGGAGTGACAATGCAGACTCACAGATAAGAAATCCATCCTGCAAACCCAGAGGATAAAATGTTTTCACCCTCAGTTTTGGGGCAGCTTTGCTGCTGCTCATTCTGTTTGCATCCAGCACTGAACTCATCCCACAGCCCCAAAGCTCTGAGCTGAGTTTCAGTTTGGAAATGAAGCTTCTGTTTGCTGCTCTGTCCTGGTGAAAGATTAATTGATGGATGAGCCATTTGTTTAAAACATTTGTTCTTTTCCAGCTGCTTAAAGATCATTCAAAGAGCATTCAACACTGACTTGTTCTCAAAAGAGAAATAAAAATGTGGGGTTGTCACTCCTGGAAGAATCAGGATGAAGCAGCAGCTCAGCAGGTCCTGAAGCAAACATCTCTCTCTCTCCTGCAGCCTGAAACAATTGCAAGCTGTGCAATAATTCTGAATCCAGCCCTGCAAAGGAGGGCTGCAGGCTCCTGCATGCTGAAAACATCCAAGGCTGGGTGGGACACCTGCACTGCCACAGGAGCCATTGGAATTATTTTTGAGATTTTTTCCTCCTGGCAGGGTGTTGTATCCACCTCATGCCCAGCCTGGCAGCAGCAGCAGTAATTTGGCAGCACTCCTGTGGGAGTTTAGAGTCATTTTTGACCCCACAAACGCTGCCTGAGCCATTCTGACACAATCAGCCTTCCCTTCCAGCCTGCCCCAACACTGGGAATCTTCTGTACAAGATTTAACAAATGGATATTTTAAACTATTTCCAAAGCTGGTGATGGTGGCCAGCAAGCTTTGCTTTAAAAAACCTTCAACAAAGCCAATTGGGGGCGAAACACTGGGACACCCCTGGCAGAGGTGGTCTGGAACTGACAGGGAGTGTAAATTCATAACAACCAGATTCTGAAAGATCCAATTAAACAGGAATTGATTGCAAAAGTGAGAGTTGTACCTATTGTAAACAAAGACAAGGATTCACATGGCACCAAGCTGCAAAGCAAACTCCTGAAGCAGGGAAAGGCAGGAGAACCTCTGCAAACACAGAGTGCAAACCTTTGCTGAATCTCTTGTTCTAGGCTTAATCTGCAACGTAAAGTTTTGAAGTCATTAAATCAGATTTTATCCATATCTCATGACTTCTTGTCAGCTGAGGGGGTGATTATCTCTCATGCTTACATTTCTGTTAATGTAAGCATGAGATTATTTAATTAATCTATCATGCTTACATTGCTGTTTATTTAATTCTCACACAAATAAAACATAGTTTGGACAAATTCTTTGCTATCTGGTGTTTCAGGAAGACAATATTGTAAACTATAATTAATTTTGCAATTTCCTTATTATGTTCTTATTGCCTCTATTCACGTTTCTTTGCTGTGTGGTTGTTTTGTTTTCCTGAGACCTTTACATGTTGCCTATCTTAATCACATAGGTTAGAATGTGTCTTTCTTAAAATCAGTTGGCCCAGATTTCACAGTGATGAAGCTAAAAGTGAATTCCTGAGTTGAATAAATACATTGACTTGTATTTCAATCATTAAGGATGAAATAGACTTCTACAAAACACAGAGTGCAAACCTTTCCCATGCAACACAAACCACCTCAAAATATGTGAGATGGAGTTACAGCAGCAGATCCTCCTTTTTTGGACCCAGATTAGAGAAAAATGAAGGCAATTTTAAGTGGGAAAAGGACAAAAAATATTGGCATTTTCATGAGAGTGTAGCTGGCCAATCCTTGAGCACAAGCAGATAAATCCAGAATATTTGCTGTTCTGGGACTTGCTTTGGGAAAGTCTTACATAGTTACAGACTGATTGACATAAAATCATGTGTTGAGGTTAAAGGCAATTTATTGAGCCATAAAATCATAAAATCAGGGATGATTGCTCATGGCAGAAATGGTCCCTGCTCCCAGGGATGTATGGAATAAATTCCCAGAAATTTCAAATGACTGACACAGCAGCACTGCCTCTCCTGCTGGAAGCCAACACGTGCAAATCAAATACTGAGACACTAAGAAAACCAAACCTTCATTCTCCCTAGAATTATTTCAAATAATCTAAAAATATCTGATAAAAATATGTGTGCACACACTGATAAAAATATCAATGTGTATGTAAAGGTACACATTAAGTATGAAATGAATTATTTTTGAACATTATTTTATGTCAATCAGTCTATAACTTTTGCCTCTTTTTGGTAGCATTAGTGATGTTGTGAACTTTAATCAGAGTTACAATCTGTGTTACCAAAGCTTATTTCTTTCTCTCCTATTCTGAGAAATTACAATATTTTCTGTATACATTAATATTTAATCAAGTTATTTTTCTCTCTTCGTTGGTGAGAATCAAAGCTTTACCATAATCAAATATGGCAAGTAAAGCTCTGAGACTTTTGCCTCTTTTTGGTAGCATTAGTGACACTTGTGATCTTCAATCCAAGTTACAATCTGTGTTTCCAAAGTTTTTTTCTTCCTATCACATGTACTCTGAGAAATTCCAATATTTTCTGTATACATTAATATTTAATCAAGTTATTTTTCTCTCTTCGTTGGTGAGAATCAAAGCTTTACCATAATCAAATATGGCAAGTAAAGCTCTGAGACCACTGAACAACCCAGCAAGTTTAGCTGGAAAAAGGCAGGGAAAGGGAGAGGGGCAGTGTGGACAATGGCACAGCTGCTCTAAATGATGGAGGGAGATTTTACACCCTCTGGTACATTTTACAGGTTTTGTGAGCAGTGTAAATCAGCACCAACAGACCATGTTTAATTTAGGATTCTATCCCAGGTATCTGTTCTGTCCTGTGCAGTGTTTCTTTAAGGACAAGCAACTTTTAGATCAACTAATTTTGGTCTCTTATGACAAATTCTGTGCAGATTTCTCTTCTTTTTGGAGGCTGATTATTCCTTCTCTTTGCCTGCTGAATTTGTTCCCTCTCTGCAAGAAAAGTTAAGGTTCTCAGATATCTATTTCCCTATTTAAAGATTATATTTTGTCATATCTGTGTGCTCCTGAAACCAAAGTTCCACCCTGCTCTTGGCTTCCTTGGCAGCCCTGATGGAATTTCTTGCCATTATTCTCCTCCAAGGCACCAGAACATGTTGGATTTAATTTCTGTGCCCTCCACACACAAAGCCCAATGAAAAACTCTGGTCACACCCTCTCTCCAGAGATTTTCTTTGCATTATTTTGCCATCACTTGACTTTAGGAGACTCCAGTAGATGAGTTCTGCTCACAAACTTGAAGTCATTTTGCTTTCTGCTTGCTCACATTTCAATTCTTGGCCATTTCCAGATGTTTGATTTCACATTTCAATTCTTGGACATTTCTAGATGTTTGATTTCACATTTCAATTCTTGGACATTTCCAGATGTTTGATTTCACATTTCAATTCTTGGCCATTTCCAGATGTTTGATTTCAAGGGGAGGCAAATGTGAGCTGCAGTGGTGTTTGCTGGAGATGGGCCCTGCTGAACCTCTCATGATCACATTTCCCCTGCCTTCCCTGCAGAATACAAACTGTGGCACTTGTGGTTAATAAAAATCCTTTTTTGTTAATCCCTCAGCAACCCCCTGAAGGAAATCACCAGTGCTGTGCTTGAGGAAATTTATTTATGGAAAACTCCTGGCTAAGCTTTGTTCTGACTGGGACAAAACCTGGGGCACCACCAACACTGCACATGTGGATGGATGTGCAGCATTTTGAAGGCCCTTAAATCCAAATTACATAAAAATCTGTCCTTTCATCAAAATGAGAGCACTTTGATGCTCAATATTCAGCTGTTTCTGCTCTAAGTGCTTTATTTCGAGGAGGTTTATTTCTAGGTGGTTTATTTCTAAGTGGTTTATTTCTAAGTGGTTTATTTCTGAGTGGTTTATTTCTAGGTGGTTTATTTCTAGGTGGTTTATTTCTAAGTGGTTTATCCCAATATTCAAATGAAAATCATCACTATTACACCATTGATTAGTTAATGCAGCAGTTCTGGAAGCTTCTGTTACATGACTGAAAAATAAATTAGTATCTATAAAATAGGAAACATTACACATCATGATATCATATGCTATATATCATATTATCATATGTTATATATCATAATATGATATCATGGTCATATCATGTATTTCATAGGATATGCAAAATAGGAAACAGAAAGTGATACAGTTATTTAAATGGGAAACTCTTAAAAACAGACAGGCACATCTTTATCAGGTGGTGGAAAATTTTAAGAATTGCCACAGGGGAACTGAGAATGGATTTCAATTTTGCTGCAGCCAGCTAAGAAAGCAGAATAAAGGGAAAAAATCACACCTGAAAGGAACCCCAGCCTGTCACCCCAGGGACAGGGACAGGGACAGGGACAGGGACAGGGACAGGGACAGCCATTGCCAGCCAGCCTGCAGAGCCAGTTCAGCCCTTTCCTGCTTTATTATTCTAATATACTTCCAATTTATTATTACTATTATTACTATTACTATTACTATTACTATTACTATTACTATTATTGTTTTATTATGAAATTATTCTAATATTCTAAATTCCATTCTATTATTCTCTTATTCTAAATTCTATTTTATTTTTCTAAATCACTGGATCTGAAAGCTTGACCTTTACAGCTCCAAACCCCTCATGTGGACTCTTCTGCACGTTCCTCAGACAAATTCTTTCAGTGTATGAACCCAAGTCACCACAATGTCATGTTCCAACCGTGTTTGAGTAGCCTGGGATCAGAACTGATGCAAAAAAAAAAAATGGAACAGAATGATTTGGATTCCTTTGGATGTGTAAAGCAGTGTTGGATCTCACAGAAGTGTTGCAATGAGGCAAAATCCTCTTTCAATAAATTCGAGTAAAAAAAAAGTCTACATATCCACTTTTGAGGAAATAAAAGCCCTCTTGTCCCCTACCCCCCAAAAAACATCACTTTTGGACAAGAAAAGTCTTTGAACTGAGTTTGCAGTTGTCACGGTGGGATTTTCCTCTCACCAAAATTCTGGGTGGGTTTTTCTGGGAATTTGAAACATTCATGGAGCAGATTTTAAGCTCCTGAACCCCAAAGAGTAAAAAAGCTCTGATAAATAGATGATAGATAGATAGATAGATAGATAGATAGATAGATAGATAGATAATTGATAGATAGATAGATAGATAGATATAGATAGATAGATAGATAGATAGATAGATAATTGATAGATAGATAGATAGATAGATAGATATAGATAATTTATAGATGGATAGATAGATAAATAGATAGATAGATGATTGATAGATAGATAATTGATGGATAGATAGATAGATGATTGATAGATGGATAGATAGATAGATAGATAAATAGATAGATAGATAGATAGATAGATAATTGATAGATGGATAGATAGATGATAGATAGATAGATAGATAGATAGATAATTGATAGATGGATAGATAGATAGATAGATAGATAGATAATTGATAGATAGATAGATAGATAGATGATAGATAGATAGATAGATAGATGATTGATAGATAGATAGATAGATAGATAGATAAGATAGATAATAGAAAGATAGATGATAGATAATAGGTAGATATAGATAGATAATTAGATAGATGATAGATAGTAAATAGATAGATAATAGATAGATAGATAATTGATTGATAGATATAGATAGATAGATAGATAATAGATAGATAATAGATAGATAATTGATTGATATAGATAGATAGATAGATATAGATAGATAGATAGATAGATAGATAATTGATTGATTGATTGATTGATAGATAAGATAGATAGTAGAAAGATAGATAATAGAAAGATAGATGATAGATAGATAATAGATAGATATAGATAGATAGATGATAGATAATAGATAGATAGTAAATAGATAGATAATAGATTGATAGATAGATAATTGATTGATTGATTGATTGATTGATTGATAGATAACAGACAGATAGATATAGATAGATAGATAATAGAGAGACAGATATAGATATAGATAGATAATAGATAGATAGAGTCTGAATTAACCTTCCAGCAGAAGAGTGAGCACAAACAGCTGAATATTGTGTATAAAAGTGTTTCATTTTGGTGAAAGGACAGATTTTTACAGAGATAATTTAATTTGAGTATAAATGCCTTCAAAACGATGCACATCCACATTCTGTGTGCACAGCTCTGCTGCATTTCATACTGCACTCTGGCTGTTTCAGAAAAACCCTTTTGGATGCTTTTTATCTGCATTTAGGATGCCATCCTAAATCCATCCTACAGCCACACTCTTGTTTAGAGTCCCTCCAAGAGCATCCAAGAGCAGCCTGACTGAAGTGTCAGACACTAAAGAGACAGGTGGAAAAACGTGCCCAAAAATTACCCTTTGTATTTTATATTAATTAAATGAAAGGGCTAAGTTGAGCCTTTGAAAAATAAGAGAAATTAAAAAGAGTTTCATGGGTGTTGATGATATATTTTAGCAGCTTACATCTTTTCTGCCAACACAGTGCTGGAAGTCTCCCTGCAAGGTTTTTGGGGCAGAGCTGGTTGTGGTTCTAAAGGTCTGAGGTGGAAATGAAACTTTCCTGATTTCTGCAGAGCAAAGCTGCTTAGAAAAGGTGGAGATCACATTTCTGCTCACAGAGCCCTGGTGGAGCCTGTCAAAAACCTGAAGTGAACTGGAGGCACAGAAACCCAGATTCTTCCTCAATATACCCATATATATTTACCTATTTATCAATTTATAGATTTAAAACAAGAAAGCACATAAGGATTTCTATATAACATACTTTCTTCTTATATGTCCAGCAGGATCTTAAATTTCTTAATTTATTCTTAATTATCTTAATTTCTTGAATTGCTTGTTCTTATGTCCAGCAGTATCTTAATTATCTTCCTAAATAATTATTTTTCAGCATGCAGTTTCTGGTAGTTAAGAGATATTGGAGGAAAAGATCTCATTTGTTGATCAGTTTTTTTACCTCCTCCTTTACCTCCTGCTTCTTAGGATTATAAAGTTTATTTGGGGTGTAAAAACCAACTTGCTTTCCTTTTAGAAGGGCAGTAAAATTGATTATTTTAGCTGAATAAAGTTGTCTGTCTTACAACACTTGGACTGTTGAGGATAATCTCACCACTTGTTTAAGTAGATTAATATTATATTAAATATTAAATACTGTAATACAGAATGTCTTATTTAATAATACCAACTTGTAACAATGAGAGTAATTCTTCACTCAACATTTTTCCCTCAGTTATTGCCTTGGAAATAACTCAGAGTCTCAAAAGGACAGTATTTTTAGGGAATATATTAATTTCAGTATATCAATATATTAATTATATATTAATATATGTGTACATTACTATAAATTATGATTATATTATAGTCTGATATTTTAATATTGATATATTTTATATTAATATATTATTTTTCATGAATTTCAAGGATTTGGTTTATCCAGATTCCCTCCACCTCTGTGCCTGGGAATGGGCCCTGCAGTGCCTGCTCAGTTCTTTGTGTTTTCTCTCCCTTCAGATTTCATTGCTTTTGTCACTGTGCTGGAATAAAATCAATCTCATGGCAGGGAATTCCCTCAGAGTAAGGAAATGCACCTGTAATCAAAGTAGCTCCTCATGATCACAAAAATCTCTAACTCACAAAGTGATGTTTATTTAATTAGTATTAATTAGTGTAGCTCATTCCAGAAGGAAATCACCCTGGTGATGCCTCTCTTCCTACCTTACTGCATATAAACCCTTCTGTGTTGCACCAACCCTGGCACTCTTCTCCTGACTGTATAAACACAAAGATACCAATGACAAATTAAATATGTGCTGTTTTACTCAGTTAAAATGATCTCCTACTGATTTACAAACGGTTGGGAGAGGATCATTATTACTCAGGAAAAAAGGATTAAAAATCACCCAGGCTGTGCCTCTTTCTACCTTTAGTGCATATAAACCCTTCTGTGTTGCACCAACCCTGGCACTTTTCTCCTGACTGTACAAACACAAATATACCAATGATAAATTAAATATGTGCTGTTTTACCCAGTTAAAATGATCTCCTACTGATTTACAAATGGTTGGGAGAGGATCATTATCACTCAGGAAAAAAGGATTAAATATATTCTTAACACATTTCGGGAGAGGGCCCAAGGGCTGAGCATTGTCCTGCTAGACCTCAAATTCATTTCCTTCCAGTTCAGTCACCTGAGACAACCTCCAGCTGCAAAGTGAGGCTAGAAAATGACATTTTATCAAAGCTGAGTCCACAGAGAAGCTACAACCTCCTGCTGGAATGTTAAAATCTGGATTTTCAGTGCAGAACAAGTCCCAGGCATTCGGAATTGCTGGCACTGCAGCGTGGAATCCGTGCCTATGCATCCCATAGATGCAAATTCCTCATAAGGAAGCAATATCAGCTAAAATGACATTATTACTGAAAAACCAGAGGCTGTTCTCACTCACTCAGACAGGCCAAGAATGCTCCAGACCCAGAAGTGGAGTCGGAGCAATCCTGAGCCCCCTGGGCCAGCAGGGAGGGAGGACAGGGAGATGCCCAGGAATGCTCCAGAGGAAGTGCTTGTGGTTAAAAACAGGAGCAACCACATGAATCAGAGTGCTGAGGAGACAGCCAGACCACACTGATGGCAAAAAAAAAAATTAAAATATTAATGCACAGAAAATAAAAATCCAAAGGAGCCCGAGAAGAATTAAAAGGCGCCAAAAGATCTCTGTGCGTTTGGAGAATGGGAGGGTAAAACCCAAACAGCTCAAAGTTCAGGCAATTAAACTTCCTTACTGCTAAAAAAAAAATCAATCTCAGTTTTCCTCCTTTGCCTTCTGGAAGTTTTGTCTTAAACACACAGAACACAGAAATGCTTCTCATTTTCACCTCTGAAAGGTCTCTGTGACCAACCCCAGGACGCTGCACTTTCAGCCTGCACCACTCCATGGACACCCCTGGGGCTACCAGGGATCATCCAGAACCCTCCTCTCATGTGCTAACAAGTAGAATTTCATAAAAATATGGAAATGTAGAATGTTTCAACATGGGACACGTGGGGAAAATGTTTTAATTATCCAAACTGAGTAGGCAGGAAAAGATTTCCTGCACATGAACCATGACACTGAGAAAATAATGTTGTTTTCTCAACCTTTTCCTTCAGAATTGAACAGGCTCCTTAATGAGAAATCCTGTTTTATTTTTAGGGGGTAATGATGCAAAGGAGAGCACCTCAAAACAGCAACACCATCCAAATTTGTCCCTTTTAGCAGGGCAGAGCACTCCCAACCCACAGCCCTGCTCCCCTGGAAGGAGCTCAGTCTGCAGACACACACTGAATTTTGGGGCTGCTCACATCTGCAGATGATTCAAGAGATGCTGCAATGAGGAATTTAAAAGGATAAATTAAATATGTGCTGTTAAATGTGCTAAATAAATATGTGCTGTAAATATGTGCTATATGCTGCTCAGTTAAAATGATCTCCTACTGATTTACAAATGGTTGGGAGAGGATCGTTGTTATTCAGGAAAGAAGGATTAAATATATTCTGAAAAGAATTCTTTCCTCTCAACAAGTCCAAAATGCTCCTCAAGGAGGGTTCAGTCTCCTGGAAGCTGCAGGCATCTGCAGCTTTAATAATAATTAACAGGCTGATTTTAACAATAATTTAACACCTTGATTATTCCACCCAGTTTGCTCAGCAAATTAGTGAGGAAATGGGAATTTTTCAGTGTTAGGTGGGACTGATCTCCACCTGGCTGTGTTTCAGCCTGGGTTTCCTATTCCTTTTCTTTAACTCTAATGTTAAATATGATAAAAATGAGGCCAATCTAGTAAAAAAATGGGAGTTTTCTTTAACTCTAATGTTAAATATGATAAAAATGAGGCCAATCTAGTAAAAAAATGGGAGTTTTCTTTAACTCTAATGTTAAATATGATAAAAATGAGGCCAATCTATTTAAAATATGGGAGGTTTTTTTAACTCTAATGTTAAATATGATAAAAATGAGGCCAATCTAGTAAAAAATGGGAGTTTTCTTTAACTCTAATGTTAAATATTACAAAAATGAGGCCAATCTAGTAAAAAATGGGAGTTTTCTTTAACTCTAATGTTAAATATGATAAAAATGAGGCCAATCTAGTAAAAAATGGGAGTTTTCTTTAACTCTAATGTTAAATATTACAAAAATGAGGCCAATCTAGTAAAAAATGGGAGTTTTCTTTAACTCTAATGTTAAATATGATAAAAACGAGGCAAATCTATTTAAAATATGGGAGGTTTTTTTAACTCTAATGTTAAATATGATAAAAATGAGGCCAATCTAGTAAAAAATGGGAGTTTTCTTTAACTCTAATGTCAAATATGATAAAAATGAGGCCAATCTAGTAAAAAAATGGGGGTTTTGAGGGGGGAACATGTGATTTGGATGTCACAAAACTTTGCTCTGCCCTGTCCACAAGCACAGAAATGCAAACCATCTCCTCCCTCAGCACAAACAGGAAGAAGGAGAGGTCTAATCTGAGTGATGATTTTCAGCCCATAATCCCATTCTTAGCACACTGAAATCTCTGAAATGGATTTGTGTGTTGAAGCTGCTTTGGAATTTCTCCCCAATTTTCACCAGAGGAGGCCTGTTCAGAGCCCAGGCTGCTCTGAGCCAGGAGCTGCAGCAGTGGCCACCCAAAACAGAGCAAAAATGGGGCTCTCACTAATTTGGGGGCATAAAATCCCCAGAGGAATTCTGGCCATGCTCCATATTCTTAGAACCACAAAAAAACAATGAATATTACTATGTCTCTGCTTTTTAATTGTCTTTAGCTTTGTCTGTATAGGGAAACATAGGCAATTTTAATTATTATTGGGCATCTAATCCAGAAGATAAGAAATTGAATAGGAAAGAAATTGAAAGAAAATTTCTTTTTGTTAATCAGAAGAACAAAAAGAAATTTTGTTCTTCTGATGGTGATCCTGATCAAATAACTAAATTGAAGAACAAAGTGGAAATGGGTGTGTTTTGTTAATTGTGCCAAACAAAATTCTGCTCAGCTGAAATCCAAGCAGTGCTCTGATGCATTGATCTTGGTGGCATCAAGCAATTCAGCCTAATTTTAGTTTTTCCAAAGAGTCCTGGTGTATTTTAAACATCACACACAAGACAGGTGCCTCAAACAAGGAGAGGGGAAAAGAATCCATTTCTTCTATAAAATCTCCAATTCTCCTTGATTAGAGAACAGGAAATGAATTAAGGAAATAATTGATTTCTACAGGTTAACACAACCAATGGCACGCTCTGTTCAACCCCAGAGAAGTGAATTATTCGATTATTATTATAATTAGATTATTATAATCTAATTATTAGATTATTATTATAATTATAATTAGATTATTCTTCTCATTTCATGCATGAAATCAATGTTTTCATCTTGCAGGGGCTGATTTCAAGTCTATTTATTCTGAAATCCACAGGTGTGTCCCTGTCCTCTGCTCACTGGTGGCAATGATGGGTGTTTTGTCAGATTTTATGGGATTCCAGTTTTCCAGGGGTTTTGATGGACATCTTTTGTCAAAACTGAGTGGTAACATCCATCAGCTTTCCACACTCTTGGGAATTCACATTTCCATCACACACAGCCCACTTACTTTTGTTTTCAGGAGCTCAGCTGGTGAAAATCTTTCAAATCTACTCACACCCAAAGCGTCAAAACAACACCAAAATCCATCAATAAAATTCTCATTTTTCCTTGTAAAATTTTACATCTGCTCATGTGCATTTAAATAGTTTTTTCTCTCTCTTTCTCTTCCAGTGATCAGAGCAAAAATCTCCAGTGAAAAGGTGGTTCCTGCCAGCGATGATCCCCTTGATAGCCACAAAATGATCCGGTATGAAATCAAACAAATAAAGGTACATGGATCCACTCAGCTTTTTTGAAGTTCAATGCTGATAACCTCTGCATGTTCCAGCCCAAAATCCCAAAATCATTGACCCCAAAACGCTGGGAAAGCTGGAAAAAGCTCCAGCTGCCCCCACAGTTCAAGCCAGAGGGATAAATCACAGGAGGGATTAAAAAAAAAGGGGAAAAAAAAAAGAGAAAAGGAATATTTTAATGGATCCTTAAATGGTAAGGATATAATCAAATGTTTGCTTACAGAAATAAATTCATCAATGCCAGAGGTTTTTGCAAAATAAAGATATTTTGATGAAGAATTTTGCAAAATAATGATATTCTGGAGGGTTTTTTTTATATTCAGGAGGTTTTTAATAAATAATGATATTTTGGTGAAGAATTTTGCTAAATAATGATATTCAGGAGGGGTTTTTTTAATATTCAGGAGGTTTTTGTTAAATAATGTTACTTTTGATCAATAATTGTGGAGGTTTTTTTATTCAGGGAGGTTTTTTTGATATTCAGGACGTTTTTGCAAAATAAAGATATTTTGATGAAGAATTTTGCTAAATAATGATATTCAGGAGGGGTTTTTTTAAATATTCAGGAGGTTTTTGCTAAATAATGTTATTTTTGATCAAGAATTCTGCTAAATAATGATATTCAGGAGGGGTTTTTTGATATTCAGGAGGTTTTTGCTAAAGAATAATATTTTGAGGTAGAATTTTGCTAAATAATAATATTCAGGAGGGGTTTTTAATATTCAGGAGATTTTTGTTAAATAATGTTATTTTTGATCAAGAATTGTGCTAAATAATGATATTCAGGAGGGGTTTTTTTTTGATATTCAGGAAATTTTTGCTAAATAATGATATCTTGATGAAGAATTTTGCTAAATAATGGTATTCAGGAGGGGTTTTTTGATATTCAGGAGGTTTTTGTTAAATAATGTTATTTTTGATCAAAAATTGTGCTAAATAATAATATTCAGGAGGGGGTTTTTTATATTCAGGAAATTTTTGCTAAATAATGATATTTTGATGAAGAATTTTGCTAAATAATGATATTCAGGAGGGCTTTTTTATATTCAGCAGGTTTTTGCTAAATAAAGATATTTTGATGAAGAATTTTGCTAAACAATGACATTCAGGAGGGGTTTGTTTATATTCAGGAAGTTTTTGCTAAATAATGTTATTTTTGATCAAGAATTGTGCTAAATAATGATATTCAGGAGGGTTTTTTTGATATTCACGAAGTTTTTGCTAAATAATGATATCTTGATGAAGAATTTTGCTAAATAATGATATTCAGGAGGGTTTTTTTTTTTATATTCAGGAGGTTTTTATTAAATAATGACATTTTGATGAAGAATTTTGCTAAATAATGATATTCAGCAGGGTTTTTTTTTATATTCAGGAAATTTTTGCTAAATAATGGTATTTTGATGAAGAATTTTGCTAAATAATGATATCCAGGAGTGTTTCTTTTGATATTCAGGAGGTTTTTGTTAAATAATGTTAATTTTGATCAAGAATTGTGCTGAATAATGATATTCAGGAGGGGTTTTTTTGATATTCAGGAGGTTTTTGCAAAATAATGATATCTTGATGAAGAATATTGCTGAATAATCATATTCAGGAGGGTTTTTTTTAGATATTCAGGAGGTTTTTGTTTAAAATTGTTATTTTTCATCAAGAATTGTGCCAAATAATGATATTCAGGAGGTTTTTTGATATTCAGGAGGTTTTTGCAAAATAATGATATCTTGATGAAGAATTTATCAAAATAAGGATATCTTGATGAAGAATTTTGCTAAATAATGATATTCAGGAGGGGGTTTTTTGATATTCAGGAAGTTTTTGCTAAATAATGATATTTTGAGGTAGAATTTTGCTAAATATATTCAGGAGGGTAGTTTTGATATTCAGGAGGTTTTTGCTAAATAATGATATTTTGAGGTAGAATTTTGCTAAATATATTCAGGAGGGTATTTTTGATATTCAGGAGGTTTTTGCTAAATAATGATATTGATCATGAAAATGATCATTTACCTTTTTCTGGAACACACAAGAAGTAGGTGATCTCTCTGAATTAAAATGTGGGAGTGTGCACATATTTTAATTCAGAGTTGGATTAGTGGATTGGTTTTCGAGGTAGTTTCATCTCTCATTTTCCACTGAATATTATTTTATCATTTTTGCACTTTTCCATTTACTGGGAACACTTAAGAAGGTCGTTATGCATGGCTACACGATCTCAAAAAATATTCAACCCTTCAAGTTGTATCCACTGATAGAATCCCCTCACAGAAGAATCTTTGTCAAACAAGAATTTCCCAAAGAATTCCCAGGGGTGGTTATCACACGTGACTCCTGGTGAGGTTTTACAGCAATTAAATCAATCTTGACCTTCCTAAAAGAAACCCCAAAGCTGTCACCATCTGCCATCCTAAATGTTAAGGATTTATTCAAATGTTTCCTCACAGAAATAAACACATCAATGCCAGAGAATTCCCTTTCCTCCCCCTGGCACTCCAAGGTTCTGCTGCTGCTCTGCAGCACTCAGGAGCTTGAGAGAAATGCAAACCATCTCCTACAAGAAGAATGAGAAATCTAATCTGAGGGATGATTTCAGCCCATAATCCCATTCTTATCACACTGAAATCTCTGAAATAGATTTGTGTGTTGAAGCTGCTTTGGAGTTTCTCCCTAATTTTCCCCAGTGGAGGCCTGTTCAGAGCTCAGGCAGCAGGAACAGGAGTTTATTTTGGTGCTTATTTAATTCCACACACTGGGTGTTTATTTAATTCCAAGTCAGCCAGACCTGAAGAAAGCATAAATGTATTTTTTGGGAAAGATGCTTTACATCATAACACACGATATTCTCTTTTCCTGACCCACAGATGGGGAAACTGAGAGGCATTTTAAAAACTTTTATTCAATTTAGACTAACAGCAGAAGGGCAGTGATAACTCCACCCCTCAAATCCTTCCTCCTGGGTAGAAAGCTCAGGATCAAACCTCCCCCTGCCCCAGGATCAAACCTTCCCCTGTCCCAGGACCAAACCCTCCCTCTGCCCCAGGACCAAACCTTCCCCTGCCCCAGGATTTGGGGAAGGGAGGGATTTGGGAAAGGAAGGATTTTGGGAAAGGAAGGATTTTGGGAAAGGAAGGATTTTGGTGGGAAACCAGGAGCTCTGTGACCTGCCCACACTCTGTGCACCCAGTGTGGCACCAAAATAAACCCAGCAAAGCAACAGTGCCTGATAAACCCCACAGGAGTGACAGGGAGGGGACAGCCTGTGACATCCAAGGGGTGTAACAGGTGAAAATTACACAGGCTGAACAATTAGTCTGCTGAGTAGCTCAGAGCTACAGCTTGAGCACACCATAGCTCAGGTGACAGCATTTTAAAGAATTTAACTCCACAATGAGTGGGAAAGGTGAGGATATTCCCTGCTCACCTTTCCAATCTTCTCTCAAGTGCTGCTGCTGCTTTCTCCTGGTGCCCTGCAGGCCCACAGGCTGCTGGGTCCTTTGGATGTTCAGTGGCCCTGAGCACAGGGCTCTGGGTGACCCAGAATTCACAGAATTCCCAGAATCACTGGGTTGGGAGAGACCTTCAAGATCATTGAGTCCAGCCCAGCCCCAACACCTCACCCAAACCCTGGCCCCCAGTGCCACATCCAGCCTTTGTTAAACACACCCAGGGATGGGGACTGCACCACCTCCCTGGGCAGCCATTCCAGAACTTTCTCACCTTTCTGTAAAAACCTTTTTCCTGCTCTCCAGCCTGTATTTCCCTTGGCAAGGCTCGAGGCTGTGTGCTCTGGTTGTGTCAGTGCTGCTGGAGAAAGAGCCCAGCCCCAGGTGAGCACAGGCACCTTTCAGGAGCTGTGCAGAGTGATGGGGGCAGCCCTGAGCCTCCTTTTCTCCAGGCTGAGCACCCCCAGCTCGTCAGGGGTTCCTCTCAGGGTTTGTGTTCCCAGCCCCTCTCCAGCCTCATTTCCTCCTCTGGATGTGCTCAGTGTCCCAAGGTCCTTCCCAAACCGAGGGGCCAGAGATGGGCACAGCACTCCAGGTTCTGCATGCCCAGGTGGGGACAGGCAGAGAATTTGCTTTTTGTGACACAGCAGGGGAGAACAGAGCCCCCAGTCGTCTCTTTTGAACTGTAAAATGCATCAAAAATTAGCACCAAAATGATCACCTCAGTGTGAGTTTTGGAGAGGGCTTTTAGACCACTCAGATATTCCCACTTTCCTCATCAATTGTCCCCTCTTGGAAAGGGAACACGGAGCCCTTGGAGGTTTTATTTGACTGTAACATTCAGCACAATGCTGCTGTTTCTCTGCTCTGTTGCTCTGTTGAGCTGTTCCATTAATGGGATGGCTTAAATTCTGTTTCTCTCATTTTGAATCCAGTGCATTAGGCTTAGCATTCAAATGTTGTTATTCTCGATGGAAATATTAGAGATAATTTTGATATCCATTTCCAGAAATAAAAAAATAACAATGGGGCTTTCATTATTTTAGCAATGGGTCAGCATGTCAAAAAGCCCTAAATGTTTTCAATTACTGTTTTTTTCTTGCAATATTTACAGCATTATATTAAAGAGAGAAATAGTACATTATATATATGTATTAATTTTTAATTTTATGAATATTTTTTTCATAATATTTTTTTACTGACTTGGTCATCACACTCATTCTAAAATCTCCAAGCCAAGCCATGTGCTGGTGCTGGTCCCACCCCTCAGGAGGACAGGGATGGTGTCCATACAGACTTTAGGAGCAGGGTCACATCTCTCTATCCCCCAAATCCTCACCCTGTTTTCCTATTCCAATAAAATCCCACCAGACCAAGCATCAATGCAGAATCAAACCCAACCACCTTATCCCTCTGCAGGGAAATATCCATGCTTTTAGAGATGGGAGAATATGATTGAGGAGATTAAATATGATTTACTGAGTTAAACACAAGATTAAAATCTTTAGAATTGCTGCAACAACTATATAGATCAAACCCAGAGATAAGTCAGACAGCAATTAAAAAAAAATCCAAAAAAGCAACCAAAAAAACCCCTGCAACAAAACACTAAACCCATTGAAATATTAACTAAATCTCCATTATGCATTGCTGTGGATATTTAGGGATATTTATAGCTAAATCAAGGTGTGTTGTCTGCAAAGTTGAGACCAAAGCTGAGATATCCATGGAAAACCTGATCCCTGCGAGGCCCTGAGGGTTCCTGAAGGTGGAGGGAGCTTGGGGCAGAGCTGACCCGCAGAGCTCCCGAGTCTCCCTGTACAGACACATTTCCCTCTTCCCTTCCCACATTTTCTGTGCTTCCCACTGCTGCCTTGGCCAGGGTGCCAGTTTGCTTTGTGTTCTGGTCTGTCTGGGCCTGTTTGTTTTATTCCCCAGAGCTTTTCAAACCCCAGCTCATATTTTTGGATCGGCCGCGCGGTGACAGCAGCCTTGGCTTCCTTCCCCCGGCCATAAACAAAGCTGCAGAAACACCAACACATGACAGAGGATTTTCTAGTGGCTGTGCCATTGAAATCCCCTGGGAGGGCTGGAGGAGCACAAACACATGTTCCAGGGACAGCAGCTGTGAGCCCCCGGCATTGTCCCCGCTGGCAGCACGTGGCATGGTGTCACCAGGGTGCTGGTGGCACACGGGTGACGACAGCACCCACAGCACCCTGGACACTGCTCAGCTTGTTTGCAGCCTTCAATGCCTCAGCTCTGGTCTCTTTTTGGGGTTGGAAGTGCTGGTTAAGGGGCAGCCAGCCTGAAAAGGGTTTTGATCCCAAATCTCTCCGTTTTGGGAATGCTGAGGGCTGGGTGATGTTCTCCAGCAGTTATTTGAGAAGGTCCAATGTCGCTGTCAGACACAGAGGAACATGAGCACACACCTCTTTCAAGGTGAAGGAAAAAAGGGAAGTTTTATTTTCTGACTCCTATATTTATAGTTTTACAAAGGTGACAGAGGATTGGAGGGTGACAGTGCCACCTCTCCAATGACACTGGCTACAACAACAGCCCATCAATTCTCTCCTCCTCCATCAAAGGAATGTGAGCGATAAGTTATTTACAAGAAAGTGCGGGATAAAGTTCCTTAGAAGAATGTCAACATCAGAAGGCCTCGAGAATCTTAAAAAACCAGGGTGACAGTCCAATGCTGCTGCATTTCTCTTCACAGAGAAGAGCAAGGCACAAATTCCCAAAGAAATTGCTGGGAATGGCAGCTCTGAACCTCAGTGAAAGAAAAAAACAGTTCTTATCTCATTTACTGCCTCTGTAGTTGTTTTAAAACAATTTTTTAATCCTGTCTTGTTTTAAAACAACTAGAATGCATTGTGGAAGATTGTTTACCTGAAAAGAATTAATAATTAGATTCTGGTGTGAGTATTTTGATTCACTGAATTGAATTCAAGTGTGTGTGTCAGGACTGTTGGCTGACAGTCACAAAATTCTAAATAATTGAGTTGAATGCTCATTTAGATTCAGTGTAATAGAGTATAAAATAATATTATTATAGTATAAAATAATATAATAGCATTATAGTATAAAATAATATAGTATAATAGTATAAAATAATATAGTATAATAAAGTAATAGTATAATATAGTATAATAAAGTAATTGTATAATATAGTAAAATAAAGTAATTAATTAGCCTTCTAATAAGATAGAGTCCTCCTCATCTTTCTCCCCTCATCAGGGTTGCCCTGCATTTCTGATGGTGCCACTGGTGAGAATTTGGGATGTGGAGAATCTCTCTATTTTAGTGACCAAATATGAAAACAATGCTCAGGAAATGTTCAGTTCCTCAGCACGTTTGGTGTCCCAGGAGACCCCAACAACTCCACTGACCAAAATCCCCCAGAGGAGCACACTGAGAAATATTTGCATTTTTGGTCAGTGATTGCTGTCTCTGCATTGCTCCTTGAATGGAAAGTGCCAGTAGAGTAACAAACTGAAGAGAAAGTTTTAACAATCCATGCAATGTGCTGAAAAAGCACATTTTAAAAGCTATCATTTAAAAAATCAAGACCTACTTAATTCCCTCCTAAAACTCTTGGATGAATTTCATGAAGTGTGGAGGAAAAGTCCAGTTCTTGGTGTTTTCTCACATTAATTCAGACTTTGGAGCCTTCTTTAAAGAGACTCACCCTGTATCTCTTCCAGCTCTTTTTTACAGCTGTTTTTTCATGCTTGTTTTGCACTGCTGACTCTGTTTCTGATCGTTTTCAGATGTTCAAAGGCTTTGAAAAGCTCAAGGATGTCCAGTATGTCTACACCCCTTTTGATTCATCGCTCTGTGGAGTGAAACTAGAAGCCAACAACAAAAAACAATATCTCCTAACAGGTAAAATGGAGAAAAATCAATGTTCCTGGGGATTCAGAGCTGGCTGCTTGGAGTGAATTTGCTAAAATATGCAAAGGAATGCATTTATGTACTAAATACAAACACAGCAGGATGTAAATGTTGTGTTCAGCTCCAGTTTTAGTGTGGTTTGACACATTTTCCACCCTTCCTGCAGCACTCATAGAGCAGTTCCAAAGGAAGGGAAGGTCAATAATGATATAATCAGCAAATAGAAGGAATTTTGATTCAGTATTTGCCATTATGATTTGATTAAAACCAACAGCACTGATTTTCCCAGGGATGCAAAGGTGCATGATGAGAAAACACCAGCCTGTGTGTCTGCAGGCCTGGGGTTCCACATAAATACAGATTTTCCTAGACACTCCTAAAATCCAGTTTAACTTCATTTGCATCCACCCCTTGCTGGCAGACTGTCAACATATTTAGAAAAAATATCCTTCTTTAATCTTCATCCATCCAGCGTGCAATTAGGAGAACATTCTCTCTGTTATAATTAAATTAGTTAAAAAAAAATTAGAGTATGACTAATTTGGTGCAATTAGTTAAAAGCTCAAGGTGTTCTTCCACTTCTAATATTTAATAAACTTTTATTGCTTGGATTTTTTGTGTTTTCTCTGCTGCAGGCCAAATTTTAAGTGATGGCAAAGTGCTGATCCACTTGTGCAACTACATTGAGCCGTGGGATGATTTATCCCTGTCCCAGAAAAAGAGCCTGAACCAGAGGTACCAGATGGGCTGTGGCTGCAAGGTGAGTGCTGAGCAGATAAATGAAAATAAACCTGCTTTATTCCCATTTTTGAGGGTAAACCTCAGGTCAGAGCAAGCTGCAAGTCAGGCAGTAATTTCAGAGCAGATAAATGTAAATAAATCATGGTTAATCATATTTTTGAGAATAAAGCTTGGTTCAGAGGAAGCTGCACGGTGAGTGCAGAGCAAATAAATGTAAATAAACACTGTTTATTCACGTTTTTGAGAATAAAAATGTGAATAAACCCCCCCATTCAGAGGAAGCTGCAAGGTGAGTGCAGATCAGATAAAGAGATAGAAGATAGAGACATAAATATCAAATTTTTGAGAATAAACCCCAGTTCAGAGGAAGCTGCAAGGTGAGTGCAGATCAGATAACTAGATAGAAGATAAGAGACATAAATATCAAATTTTTGAGAATAAACCTCTGTTCAGAGGAAGATGCAAGGTGAGTGCAGAGCAGATAACTGTAAACTAGCACTGTTAATTCCCATTTTTTTTGAGAATAAACCCCAGTTCAGAGGAAGCTGCAAGGTGAGTGCAGAGCAGATAGATGTAAATAAACACTGTTAATTCCCATTTTTGAGGATAAACCCTAGTCAAAGGAAGCTTTAAGGTGAGCATCAAGCAGATAAATGTAAATAAACACCATTTACTTGTATTTTTGAGAATAAACCCCTGTTCAGAGGAAGCTGCAAATGCAGAGCAGATAGATGTGAATAAGCACAGTTTATTCACATTTTTGAGAATAAACCCCAGTAAAAGGAAGCTGCAAGGCGAGTGCAGAGCAGATAACTGTAAACTAGCACTGTTAATTCCCATTTTTTTTGAGAATAAACCCCAGTTCAGAGGAAGCTGCAAGGTGAGTGCAGAGCAGGTAGACAGCAGATAGATATGTAAATATCATATTTTTGAGAATAAACCCTAGCTCATAGGAAACTGCACGTGAGTGCAGAGCAGATACACATAAACAAGCCCCCTTAATTCCCGTTTTTGGGAGCACCCCCAGTCCAAGGGAGGCTGCAAAGTGAGTGTAGAGCAGACAGATGTAAATAAACACTTTTTTTGAGAATAAACCCCAGTTCAGAAGAAGCTGCAAGGTGAGTGCAGAGCAGATAACTCTAAACAAGCCCTGTTAATTCCCATTTTTGGGAATACCTCCAGTCCGAGGGAGGCTGCAAGGTGAATGTAGAGCAGATAACTATAAATAAGCACCCTTTATGCCCATTTTTGGGAATAAACCCTAGTTCAGAGGAAACTGCAAGGTGAGTGCAGAGCAGATAGATAGATAGCAGATAGATATGTAAATATCATATTTTTGAGAATAAACCCGAGCTCAGAGGAAACTGCACGTGAGTGCAGAGCAGACAGACATAAACAAGCCCCCTTAATTCCCGTTTTTGGGAGCACCCCCAGTCCAAGGGAGGCTGCAAGATGAGTGTAGAGTAGATAGATGTAACTAAACACTTTTTTTGGGAATAAACCCCAGTTCAGAGGAAGCTGCAAGGTGAGTGCAGAGCAGATAACTCTAAACAAGCCCTGTTAATTCCCATTTTTGGGAATACCTCCAGTCCGAGGGAGGCTGCAAGGTGAATGTAGAGCAGATAACTATAAATAAGCACCCTTTATGCCCATGTTTGGGAATAAACCCTAGTTCAGAGGAAACTGCAAGGTGAGTGTAGAGCAGGTAGATAGATAGCAGATAGATATGTAAATATCATATTTTTGAGGATAAAGCCCAGGTCAGAGGAAGCTGCAGGGTGAGTGCAGAGCAGATAACTGTACACAAGCCCTGTTCATTCCTGTTTTTGGGAGCACCCCCAGTCCAAAGAGGCTGCAAGGTGAGTGCTGAGCACATAACTGCAAACAAGCACTGTTAATTCCCATTTTTGAGAATAAACCCCAGTTCAGAGGAAGCTGCAAGGTGAGTGCAGAGCAGATAGACAGCAGATAGATATGTAAATATCATATTTTTGAGAATAAACCCGAGCTCAGAGGAAGCTGCAAGGTGAGTGCAGAGCAGATAACTGTACACAAGCCCCGTTCATTCCTGTTTTTGGGAACACCCCCAGTCCAAGGGAGGCTGCAAGGTGAGTGTAGAGTAGATAGATGTAAATAAACATTATTTTTGAGAATAAACCCCAGTTCAGAGGAAGATGCAAGGTGAGTGCAGAGCAGATAGACATAAATAAGCCGTGTTCATTCTCCTTTTTGGGAGCACCCCCAGTCCAAGGGAGGCTGCAGGGTGAGTGCAGAGCAGAGAGACAGATAGTAGATAAAAATGTAAATATCACATTTTTGAGGATAAAGCCCAGGTCAGAGGAAGCTGCAGGGTGAGTGCAGAGCAGATAACTGCACCCAAGCCTCGTTCATTCCCGTTTTGGGGAGCACCCCCAGTCCAAGGGAGGCTGCAGGGTGAGTGTAGAGTAGATAGATGTAAATAAACACTATTTTTGAGAATAAACCCCAGTTCAGAGGAAGCTGCAAGGTGAATGCAGAGCAGGTAACTGTACCCAAGCCCCGTTCATTCCCGTTTTGGGGAGCACCCCCAGTCCCGGGAGGCTGCAAGGTGAGTGTAGAGCAGGTAGATTGATAGCAGATAGAAATGTAAATATCACATTTTTGAGGATAAAGCCCAGGTCAGAAGAAGCTGCAAGGTGAGTGCAGAGCAGATAACTGTACACAAGCCCTGTTCATTCCCGTTTTGGGGAGCACCCCCAGTCCAAAGAGGCTGCAAGGTGAGTGCAGAGCAGGTAGATAGATAGCAGATAGATATATAAATATCACATTTTTGACAATAAACCCCTGTTCAGAGGAAGCTGTACGGTGAGTGCAGAGTAGATAACTGCACCCCAGCCCCGTTCATTCCCATTTTTGGGAGCACCCCCAGTCCAAGGGAGGCTGCAAGGTGAGTGCAGAGTACATAGATGTAAATAAACATTATTTTGGAGGATAAAGTCCAGGTCAGAGGAAGCTGCAAGGTGAGTGCAGAGCAGATAGACAGCAGATAGATACGTAAATATCATATTTTTGAGAATAAACCCTAGCTCAGAGGAAACTGCACGTGAGTGCAGAGCAGATAACTGTACCCAAGCCCTGTTCATTCCTGTTTTTGGGAACACCCCCAGTCCAAGGCAGGCTGCAAGGTGAGTGTAGAGTACATAGATGTAAATAAACATTATTTTGGAGGATAAAGTCCAGGTCAGAGGAAGCTGCAGGGTGAGTGCAGAGCAGATAACTGTGCCCAAGCCCCGTTCATTCCCGTTTTGGGGAGCACCCCCAGTCCAAGGGAGGCTGCAAGGTGAGTGTAGAGTACATAGATGTAAATAAACACTATTTTTGAGAATAAACCCCAGTTCAGAGGAAGATGCAAGGTGAGTGCAGAGCAGATAGACAGACATAAATAAGCCGTCTTCATTCTCCTTTTTGGGAGCACCCCCAGTCCAAGGGAGGCTGCAAGGTGAGTGCAGAGCAGGTAGATAGATAGCAGATAGAAATGTAAATATCACATTTTTGAGGATAAAGCCCAGTTCAGAGGAAGCTGCAGGGTGAGTGCAGAGCAGATAACTGTACCCAAGCCCCGTTCATTCCCGTTTTTGGGGGCACCCGCAGTCCCGGGAGGCCGCAGGGTGCTGAGGGCGCGCTGTCTCCGCAGATCACCACGTGCTACTCGGTGCCCTGCTCCATCACGGCGCCCAACGAGTGCCTGTGGACGGACTGGCTGCTGGAGCGGCGGCTGCAGGGCCACCAGGCGCGCCACTACGCCTGCATCCGCCGCAGCGACGGCACCTGCAGCTGGTACCGGGGCGGGCCGCCCCCCGAGAAGGAGTTCATGGACATCAGCGAGCCCTGAGCGCTGCCCTGGGAGGCTCCTTCCACCCCGGCGGCCTAGGAACGAGCGCCGCGTCCCCACAGGCCCGTGGGGCTGGCACCGCTGCCGGAGCGGGGACAACCTCCCGCAGGCCCCTGCTCCGCTCCGCTCTGCTCTGCACAGAGGGCTGGCAGCGTCCCCGAGGCACAGCAAACCCCTTCTTGCCAATAGGAATGTACGACATCAAATTCTGCCACAATTTGGCCAATGCGAATCTTCAAGAACAAATTTTGCCAGAATTTTGCCAATAGGAATGTTCAAGAGCAAATTTTTGCCAGAATTTTGCCAATACAAATGCTCAAAAGCAAATTTTGCCAGAATTTTGCCAATGTGAATGTTCAAGAGCAAATTTTGCCAGAATTTTACCAATATGAATGCTCCAGAGCAAATTTTGCCAGAATTTTGCCAGAATTTTGCCAGAACTTTGCCAATATGAATGTTCAAAACCAAATTTTGCCAGATTTTTTTCCAAAATGAACGTTCAATAACAGATTTTTCCAGTATTTTGCCAATATGTATATTCAAGAACAAATTTTGCCAGAATTTTGCCAATACAAATGCTCAAGAACAAATTTTGCCAGAATTTTGCCAATGTGAATGTTCAAGAATAAATTTTGCCAGAATTTTGCCAATATCAATGTTCAAGAACGAATTTTGTCAGAATTTTGCCAATACAAATGTTCAAGAACAAATTTTGCCAGAATTTTACCAATATGAATGCTCAAGAACAAATTTTGCCAGAATTTTGCCAATGTGAATGCTCAAGAACAATTTTTCCCAGAATTTTGCCAATACGAATGTTCAAGAGCAAATTTTGCCAGAATTTTGCCAGAACTTTGCCAATATGAATGTTCAAGAACAAATTTTGCCAGAATTTTACCAATACGAATGTTCAAGAACAAATTTTGCCAGAATTTTGCCAATATGAATGTTCAAGAGCAAATTTTGTCAGAATTTGGCCAATATAAATGTACAAGAACAAATTTTGCCAGAATTTTGCCAGAAGTTTACAAATAAGAATGTTCAAGAACAAATTTTGCCAGAATTTTGGCAATTTTGCCAATATCAATGCACAACAACAATTTTTGCCAGAATTTTGCCAATATGTTCAAGAACAAATTTTGCCCCCAGTTTTGACCACCTGCAGGTTAAGAGCTCCCCGTTTTTTATTCCAAATCTGTCTGATGAACTACAGAATGTTTTATAGAACTATTTTTGTTTTTTTCTGTATGAAAGTCTTGGATACGAAAGAATTATTGTACAGTGTATATGTAAAATATTATAACAATGTGCTATTAAAAAAAGATTCACAAATATTTCTTTATGTGTGGAACTGAGTTGAACACTTCTGTGATTAAAACAATCTGTGCTCCACATTTTGTACTTTCCTTATGTCACAGCTTCCTTCATCCACAGAGCTGGAACTTCCATTGATAACTAAATTAAGAAACAGCCTTGATAATCAAAAACGCCTTCCCAAGTCAGCATTCCTATGGACTAACCACACCTTGCTGAAGGAAAAGCCAGATTTTTAATCCATGGGTTAAAGCATTAATCCATGGATTTAAGCTTTCCATGGAACAAATTCCAAGCCCAAATGATGACAGGCTAAAACTGCTCAGAGCTGCAGCTGCAGCCCTTACAACCTCCCAAATTAATAACCAGTTCTTGTACCCCAGCACTGCTAAAACTTCAGAAACTCACCTGAAAACACATCCAATAAATATTGCACAACTCACCCTGCAATGATTTCTGGAAGCTCTCAGATGTTTGACCCTGTTTAATAGGATTTCATTGTTTTTCATTGACCCACCACACCCTGTCAGTGAATTTGGCTACTTGTGAACTCAGTCTAGAGAAGGGCTACAGCACATTTTGCCTGTAACTTTTTAGTGTCATAACTTTCCTGAGTTAGTAACTAATCCTTCACACACGTATTTGAGTTGATAAAAGTAATTCAATTCACAGTGGTGAAACTTTGGGAAGTGTAAATGCCAAAGTCCAGACTATTTGTGCCCCAGAAAAAAGGGGCAGAGCCCTCAGGCAGGCTGGGAATCTCCTGTAGCTGCCTTTTCTGACAGATTTTACTATCTAAAGGACAGGTTTGGAAATGTTCTTCTAAAACAGATTTATTTATTCTGTGATTAAGTTTATACATTTCCAATGAAATGCAAATGGTGCAAGGCCAACAGGAAAATGTGTCATTATCCTTTGAGGAATAAGTGTCCCTTAATACATAAACCCCAATGTTTCACTTTTTATTAAATCAGTCTGGCTCTTTTCATTTACAACCCTAAATTAAAACCATGTCTATATGCTGCCAAATGTAAAGCCCAGTTTGTTTTCTGCTCAAGACAAACCAAAAATTCCTCAACACGAACAATTTGGACCCCAGACTCACATAAATGAAGCAAAAATAATAAAAAGCTATGTTTCTTCTGAAAAAGAATTGATATTGCAGCGACAGTATTGGCAGAGCTATTTACTGACAGTGCTGTGCATTTATATTTTTAATTTCCAGAAAAATTCAAAGCCAGGCCTTATTTCCTTGTGTCAGATCAAACCAATACCTAGAGAAGCCCACAGAGCTTAATAACCACAAAGATTAAAATCCAGTGGTTAATAGTCAGTGGTTAATATTCAGTGGTTAATATTCAATGGTTAATATTCAGTGGTTAATATTCAATGACCAATATTCAATGATTAATATTCAGTGGTTAATATTCAATGGTTAATATTCAATACCAGTCCTGTGGCATTTGTCTCCAAACCCATTTTGATGGGATGGTGCCATTTGGATAACAGCAAACAGGTATTTTCTGCTTTTTAGCTCTGCTCCTATTTCAGTTTTACAGTACTTAGACCTGAACCCCACTCACGCAGCCCAGATTGCCTTCTCTGGGCACCTTGCACAAAGAAATGCTTTTTCTGGTATTTATGGACAGACTGTAATACAAATTGCATGCCACGATTAGTTTTTAAACATTTCCTGCTTTTCCTGCTATAAAATATCCCTCATGAGGTGTTTCACAGTGAAAGTCTGTCTACTTTAATTTTTGGCTGAGCACAAATCTGCCCAAACTCCCCACAATGGATGGTACAAATATTTGGATTTTTCCCTCATATCAATAAATGTGGCAAGGAAAGCTTTACAAAACTCAGCTCAGAATGAGATTTTATTTTCCCTGAGGAAGACTCTCAAAAGCCTTGACTACAACGTGGCATCTGAATATGTTATTTTAATATCAGGATTTTTACTGTAGTGGTGTTGATACCTTATCAACAGCAGATTCTTTTTACAACGTTTTCTTTTTCCTTCTTGAAACTGTGTTTGTGTTAAATGAGAGGGTGGAGCAGAAACACAGCCTGGCACAGCATTTTAATTTAATTTGGAAATGGCTCACATGACTTTTGGTGAGAGTAGGGAAAAGAAGAGAGAAGGGAGTCTGTATAGGTGAGCAGGGGAAAAAAAATCCCCACCTGGAATGTTGCTGGTGTTTCCTCAATGTTCCAGCTAGGTTTGAATTAAATTGTTCAGCAATTAAGTTGGAAAATCCGTGTGGTTTTTGCAGAAAACAGAGGAGGTGGGAACGCAGTGAAATAAAAAGGGAACTAATTACTGAGGGGAAGGATGGAGGGATGACTCAGCCAGCAATGAGTTCAAAAGCCTCACAGCGTTTTTTGTGATCAGTCTGGGATGAATGTTTCTGTTTCCAAAAGTGTTTCACTAAAGCAGCTCTGTTTTTACACAAAAGAATGGAATCTTTGTTTATTTACCTTGCCTGAAGCCTCAGCACAACCCAGCAGAGGATGAAAGAAGCAGCTCTGGCACGCTCAGCTGACCCTCAGTTCCCTGAGATTTGGGGCTTTTTCCCTCTCCTCACATCCCCCCTGAGCTGGTTTGCACTGGAGGGGGGAACAGCTCCAGGTTCCCATTTGGAGAATAAAAAAGGAAGGAAAAAAAGCAGGAGGAACACCAAGAAAAATATTTAAAACTGTAATTGCCAAATTCTGCATCAACAAATGCCAGCGAGGCCAACTGCTGATAAAGTGATGAGAACCCAAAACAAAATAACATGATAAGGTTTCAGTGCAGCATCAGGAGACTCTGATCTCCAGATCATCTTACAACCCACTCCAGAAATTCAAACAAAATGTTGTCTTGTACCACACTGCCTGATTATTTCCCAAGCCACAGAGTTCCAGATGCTTTCTTTGGGAGGAATAAAACCAAACAAACGAGTGTCATCACAGGCAGCTCTTGCAGCAGTTCTCAGTGGCAATGCAATACCCAAATGGATTCATTTTCTCTACATTACCATTCATTACCATAGAAATATGTAAAAATAAATTACTTGGCTGTGGAGAACGACATTCAAAAGTTCAAAAAAAGAGAAATAACTTATAAGTTCTGGCTTTAATGAGCAATGTAGAGGAATGAAGACAGGAAAAACCACTTACAGGGTTGTTACACTCAGAAAAATATGCCTTATACACTTATAAGTCTGAAACATTAGTTCTTGTCCCAAAATGAAGTATTTGTTGTTTTTCTGGACTGCAGTTTAGCAATGCACCCAAAAGTTTTGCTTTTTTCAATACAATTACAGCCAATCTCAAGCTTGAAGGATCCCTTAGGGGTCATTGTGTCCCACTCCCTGCTCCTCACTGCTGCCTAAAACTGAAGCACAGCCCAAAACCCTCACCCAGGTGCTCCTGGGACTCTGTCAGGCTCACCTGTGTTATTTTCTGGCTGTGGAGCCCTGGGAGTCAGTGTTAGCCCAGGTACCAGGTGATCCCAAGTCACAGCCAGCCTGGTTTTGGCTGAGCTCAGAGCTCTGCAGTGCCCAGGGCATCCCCTCCAAAGCCAGCACACACGGGGAGTGCAGCAGAGAGGGGGGGAAACCAGCCATGGAAGTGACCCCTGCCCTTTCAGAGCTGTTCAGGGACTTTTTAAGCATTCAATCTCTCTGAGATCTGCAGCTGGGCAGCTGAGAAGTGCCCACTGTGCCCTGTGAGCACCCTCCAGTCACCATCAGGGTGATGTCACCCTGTCCCACGCCCTCCCAAAGCTGCCAAAGGGCTTTTGGAGCATGCAGTAAATGGGAGAAGGGGGTTGTGCCCCCCAGATCCTGTGCTGGAGGCACAGGGAGCACCTACCATCTCCTTGTGGTTGGGGTAGAAGGTCTGCTCGATCAGAGGGAACTTCTCTGGGCCCAAAGATTTGTAGACAGACACCAGCTGGGCAAACTGCAAAACAAAGCAGAGCAAACAAAGCTCAGGAGAGGAACCACGCTGTGCCCACAGGAGCTCCTGCTCAGGACGTTTTGCTTCTTGTCCTGGGTGTTTGATGAACTCAGCAGATCCAGGGGTGCATCCTCCCTCCTCCTCCTCCTCCTCCTCCTCACACAGCCCTTTAATCCACCCAAGCTGTGACTGCATGTGCAGACCAACACAGAAAAACACCTTGAAAGGTTCCACCCTCACAGGTGCAGGAGATGAAATGCATGGGGATACTGAATTTCAGATATCTCTTTGTCTGTATGTTTGAAGGTGATTCTGTGATGATAAAATCATTATAATTTTGCCTTTTCTGTCCTCTTAAACCTAAAGCCCAGGCATATTTACCTCCTAAATATTTACCTTTTCTGTCCTCTTAAAGCCCAGGCCTATTTACCATTCATTTAGTGGCTGGCAGCTCCCTGACACTGCTTTGGCAGTGCTGGCAAAGAGCTGAAAGGAGCTGTGCCAGGCTAGCAGGGCAGGTGAGATAAAAACAGGAGAGGTTTCATCTCCCAGGCTGCAGCCACGAGCCATTCCCACACGGCCATCCTTGGATGGGGGGATTTAAACTGCTCCCAGTTATGCCAATCCTATAATATTTTTATATATTATTCTGATATAAAACATGGCCATTCTTGTCCCACCACCAAAGATGAGGATGATTTAAACTGCTCCCTGTTATGCCATTCCTACTCATGTTTTCTATCAAATATTCTGATATAACACATGGCTGTCCTTGGATGGGGCTTATTTAAACTGCTCCCAGTTATGCCATTCCAGTTCACATTTTCTATCAAATATTCTGATATAACACATGGCCATTCTTGTCCCACCACCAAAGATGGGGATGATTTAAACTGCTCCCTGTTATGCCAATCCTATTAATATTTTTAATAGAATATTCTCATATAAAACATTGCCATTCTTGTCCCACCACCAAAGATGGGGATGATTTAAACTGCTCCCTGTTATGCCATTCCTGTTCATGTTCTCCATGGAATATTCCGATAAAACACATGGCCATCCTTGGATGGGGTGATTTAAACTGCTCCCAGTTATGCCAATCCTACTCATATATAAGATATCAGAATATTCTTGCCTCACCACCGAGGATGAGGGTGATTTAAACTGCTCCCTCTTAGGCCATTCATATTAATGTTTTCTATCAAATATTCTGATATAACACATGGCCATTTTTGCACCACCATCAAAGTTGGGGATGATTTAAACTGCTCCCTGTTATGCCAATCCTATTAATATTTTTAATAGAATATTCTGATATAAAACATGGCCATTCTTGTCCCACCATCAAAGACAGGGATGATTTAAACTGCTCCCTGTTATTCCAATCCTATCAATATTTTTTATAGAGTATTCTGATATAACACACAGCCATTCTTGTCCCTCCACCAAAGATGGGGCTGATTTAAACTGCTCCCTGTTATGCCATTCCAGTTCATATTTTCTATCAAATATTCTGATATAAAATCCAGTGTTATATCAGAACATTCTTATCCCTCCACCAAAGATGAGGCTGATTTAAACTGCTCCCTGTTATGCCAATCCTATTAATATTTTTATATAATATTCTGATATAAAACATGGCCATTCTTGTCCCTCCACCAAAGATGGGGCTGATTTAAACTGCTCCCTGTTATGCCAATCCTGTTAATGTTTTTATATAATATTCTGATATAACACGCAGCCATTCTTGCCCCACCACCAAAATTGAGGATGATTTAAACTGCTCCCTGTTATGCCATTCCAGTTCATATATTCTATCAAATATTCTGATATAACACGTGGCCATCCTTGGATGGGGTTCATTTAAACTGCTCCCTGTTATGTCATTCCTATTCATGGTTTTTATAGCATATTCTGATATAACACACAGCCATTCTTGTCCCTCCACCAAAGATGGGGATGATTTAAACTGCTCCCTGTTATGCCATTCCTGTTCATGTTTTCTATCAAATATTCTGATATAAAATCCAGTGTTATATCAGATTATTCTTGTCCCTCCACCAAAGATGGGGCTGATTTAAACTGCTCCCTGTTTTGCCATTCCAGTTCACGTTTTCTCTCAAATATTCTGATACAATATTATTTCAAATCTCCCATGACCCATCCCTGTACTCTGCACTGCAGCAGCTTCACCCAGAACATTTACAGTGAACCAGGAGAGCTCTTTATGGACCAGGGATGGCTTTGGGGCTGTTGTGTCCCTGCAGGGCAGATCCCTCTCCTCTGGTGGCACTGGGCACAGGAAATGCCCCTGAGCCCGGGCTGAGGGTGGCAGGGCAGGAGGCTCTGGCAGCCCCAGGGATTGTTCACCAACACACACACACGTCGGACTGGGCTCATGGAAATTGGCTTTACTCGATGAGCAATCACAGCCAGCTGTGTCTGAGTTTGTCACAGGTTTTTATTCTTTTATTTTAACATTCTGATGCTTCCCTTTGCTTTTTTTAGTATAGTTTTAGTATATCATTTTCATATAATACAATGTAATGCAATGTAATACAATGTAATATATTACATAATATGATATAATATGATAGGATATAATATGGTATAATATGATTTAATATGATATAATAATATCATATCATATAATGTAATATAATGTAATATAATATAATATAATATAATATAATATAATATAATATAATATAATATAATGCAATATAATGTAATATAATATAATATGATAGGATATAATATAATATAATATAATATAATATAATATAATATAATAGGATATAATATAATATAATATAATGTAATATAATATAATATGATAGGATATAATATAATATAATATAATATAATATAATATAATATAATATAATATAATATAATATAATATAATGTAATATAATATAATATGATAGGATATAATATAATATAATAGGATATAATATAATATAATATAATATAATATAATGTAATGTAATGTAATGTAATGTAATACAATACAATACAATGTAATGTAATACAATACAATACAATGTAATATAATATAATATAATATAATATAATATAATATAATATAGTATAATATCAACCTTCTGAAACATGGAGTCAAGATTCTCATCCCTCACCTCATCCTGGGGGCTCTCAAACACCACCACAAGAGAGGTTCACCAGGAAAAACAAAATCACATCAGACTTCTGCAAGCAAGAGATGTTTGAAAGGTATAAATTTGTTTATGTGATGATTAACCCAATCCCTGTAGTAAAACATCACTACTCTTCCCAGAATAAGTATATAAGCAGTTGTTCTCCACAATAAATTGGGATTTTTCGACCATCACACCAAATCCCCATTTTTCTCTCTCTTCATCACTGATGGACACCACTGGATGAGCACCCAGCTCTGCTCCAGTGCCACCATGGGACAGCAAGGACTCAGCACAACCCTCAATATTTTTGAGATTTGGGATATTTTGGGATTTGCTGCTTGCAAACAGCACAAAAAGCACAGAACAATGCACCTCTGGCCATAAAGCAGAAAAAATCCCCACTCTGAGGAGAGGCTCAGGGGCAGGGAGAGCAAAATCTGTTTAAAGGGAAAAAAATAACTCATGAAAGCTTTGCTTGCATTTCCAGCTGGCTGGCAGGACTTGTTTAATTTCGTGGTGTTTACTTAGGTCTGGTAAAATACATCTTTAAATTTGGAAGGCCAGTGGAAAAATACTTTCATGATGAGAAATTTTCACCAAAAGCCTGAGGAATTGGAGCTGGGTTGTGGGCTGTGCAAAGCAGGCCTCAAGGAAAGGAAATATTCTCACAGCTACCAAAATAAGGTGGTTTGTGAAGAGGATTCCTGACAACTTACTCAATATTTCACTTCTGAGGCAAGAGCCAAATTCTAAATTCCACAAGAAAATGCTGACCATTAAATACATGATTTTTGCCAAGCAATTGTTAGGTTTGAATAAATCTATTTACCTATCTTAAAGTAAAAACCTCCAAAGAAAAATAAAATCATATGACTGTGTTTCCTGTGATTCTTTCCCTATTTTCTTTTCCATTTTCACTGGAAGGGAGAGGAAGACACTGAGAAAATGGCTTTTTTTTGTGGGGATTGTGTCATTCATGCAAGAAAGCTGTAATTGAGATTAATTGCTGGAAAATACTTGTTTAATTAAAATAATATATAATCAACCACAGATAACAGACGTGTATCACTCAAAGTGTTTTCTAATTCAGTAATTCAGCTTGGAAACAGCAGGAAGGAAAAGCAGGTTTGAGTTTTTGAGGCAAAGCAGAGAAATCTCCCAAAGTGCCCCAGCTGGGGGATGATTTATGCTTTTCCCTGCTCAGAGGCTGCTTCACCTCCCTGTCTACAAATCTGGGATCTCCTGTCAATCAATTTTAAAATCATTTCCCCCCAAAAATGCAACCTGATAAATTCAGCCCCAATTCACACCAAATTTCAGCATTCTATTTGTACATAAATTGCCATAAATCTGTTTTATTTTCCCTCATTGCTGCTGGGTTATTTATAAAGAAGAATTTCATTTAAGTTTTAATGACCTTCTATCAATTTTTAAGTGGGATTTGGAGTATATATTTTTATATTTTCCTTTTCAGCAGCTGAATACCAGTCCTGGGAGGAACATCATCTTTTAGATGATAAATTACTGAATTATCTAATCCAATGTCAAATGTTTACAGACATGAGAAGTTCATGGAATTGAAAATATTAACAGAGCCAGTGAAATATTTTATATGGATATCAAAACCCATAATCATCTAAAAACCCCCAACTCCTAGAGCTGAATATTTCAGCAGAAGTCATTTTTAAATCTTAAGAAAAAATCAAGAGAGTGGAAAAAAGTTCTCAGTTTAGCAAGCTGGATTTACTTCCCATTTTCCAATTTTGCATTTTATTTTCAGTCAAACAGGGATATCCTCAGGTGCATGTGCTTACAGTTTGCAGATTATTATTTTAAAAGGAAAATTGTTGGGATTTATAGCATTTGTCGTAATGTCAGCTCTTTTCTAGTCAGGATAAAATCCTTCCATACCCAGGATTGCTCCTTTATAACAGAACAGGACAGTGACAGCTGTGCTTTTTCTCCTCTCCAACAAAGTGTGACACAGAGGAGAAATATTTTGTCAAAAAACTTATTTCCTTTGATTTTGTATCAAATTGATTTTGTATCTTTCTGGGGTTCCACCATCCTGAGAGTGGAACTCTAAATTTGACTGCACAGATCGTGCTGTAACCAAGCAGGAGCTACCAAAAATCCCTTTGCTGTCTTCATAAAGAGTCAGATAATTCCTTGGCTGAAGTGAACTCCTTAGGAGGAGTTAAATTGTGCTTAATTTGGAATTAATTAATTAATTAATTAAGGTGGAATTAATCTCTGCCACCTCTGAGGGAATGGAGCAGCTGCCCCCTCCTCTGCCAGCAGAGCTGACACAGCTCTGTGCATCTTTTTAAGATTTAAAGGTTTAAGGTTACAAGCAAATTCAAAATAAGCAAACATTGCTCTGACCAAAATTATGTGCACTATAGAAATTAAGTAAAACCACTCTCAATATGCTTTTGCTTTGTGTGATTGGTCAAAAATCTCATTTTATAAGGTGTAACATTCAGTTCTTAGTCTACTGCCTAAAATGTGAGCTAAGAGCATCTTCCCATCATCATAACCATGTAATGAAACCAATGCTAAAAATGAAACAAAACGTGTTCCTAGCAGCCCTGTCCTGTTTGTAATTTGTACACAGCCCCCAAGCAGCAGCACCCAAAGCCCACCCAGACAGGACCCAGCCCCTGGAGGGGGAGACAGCTCCCACAGATCAGTTTGGGCAGAGTGAGGGGAGAGGGGAGCTGGAGCAGAGCTGGGTGCTCATCCGGTGGTGTCCATCAGTGATGAAGAGAGAGAAAAATGGGGATTTGGTGTGATGGTCAAAAAATCCTGATTTATTGTGGAGAACAACTGCTTATATACTTATTCTGGGAAGAGCAGTGATGAGTTACTACAGGGATTGGATTAATCATCACATAAACAAATTTATACCTTTCAAACATCTCTTGCTTGCAGAAGTCTGATGTGATTTTGTTTTTCCTGGTGAACCTCTCTTGTGGTGGTGTTTGAGAGTTCCCAGGACGAGGTGAGAGATGAGAATCTTGACTCCATGTTTCAGAAGGCTGATATGTATTATTATATTATATAATATTACATTACATTACATTATATTATATTATATTACATTATATTACATTATATTGCATTATATTATATTAATTATATTATATTATATTATATTATATTATATTATATTATATTATATTATATTATATTATATTATTATATTACATTACATTATATTATGTTATGTCATATTATATCGTATCATTCATATTATATATATCCTATCATATCCTATCATATCCTATTATATCATATATTACATTGTATTACATTGCATTACATTGTATTATATGAAAATTATATACTAAAACTATACTAAAAAAAAAAAAAAGAAACATCAGAAAGTTAAAAAATAATAAAAAACCTGCGACAAACTCAGACACAGCTGGCTGTGATTGGTCATCAAGTAAAACCAATTTACATGAGCCCAGTCAAAGATGCACCTGTTGGTAAACAATCTCTAGACTACATTCTACAGCCATCAAATAGCTGTTATTATTTACATTTCTTTTCTGAGGCTTCTCAGCTTCTCAGGAGGCAAATCCTAGCAAAAGGATTTTTCAGAAAATATGTCAGTGACACCCTCTGATTGAATCTTCTTGCAATCTTGATTTAATCCTCAAAGCTCTGTTTGCTCTTGCCAAGGCACCCTGTTACCAAATCTCTCATGCTAATAAGATCCAAAATCCATCATCTGATTGTGTCCCAATATCCCAGTGGTTTCCAGCAGGACCCAAAGCAAAGAGAGCACAGTGGGACTGGGAATGCCAGGATCATTTCCATGGAATGAGCTCTAATGCTAATAAGGTCCAAATCTCTTGGGCTAATAAGATCCAAACTCCATCCTCTGATTGTGTCCCAATGTCCCAGTGGTTTTCCAGCAGGACCCAAAGCCAAGGTAGCACAGTGGGATTGGGAATGCCAGGATCATTTCCATGGAATGAGCTCTAGTGCTAATAATGTCCAAATCTGTTCTGCAAATAAGATCCAAAATCCATCATCTGATTGTGTCCAAATATCCCAGTGGTTTCCAGCAGGACCCAAAGCAAAGAGAGCACAGTGGGATGGGGAATACCAGGATCATTTCCATGGAATGATCTCTAATGCTAATAATGTCCAAACTCCATCCTCTGATTGTGTCCCAATGTCCCAGTGGTTTCCAGCAGGATTCAAAGCAAAGGCAGCAGAGCAGGACTGGGAATTCCAGGATCATTTCCGTGGAATGAGCTCTAATGCTATTAAGATCCAAACTCCATCATCTGACTGTGTCCCAATGTCCCAGTGGTTTTCCAGCAGGACCCAAAGCCAAGGCAGCACAGTGGGATTGGGAATGCCAGGATCATTTCCATGGAATGAGCTCTAATGCTAATAAGGTCCAAACTTCATCATCTGAGTGTGTCCCACTATCCCAGTGGTTTTCCAGCAGGACCCAAAGCAAAGAAGGCACAGTGGGACTGGAATGCCAGGATCATTTCCATGGAATGATCTCTCATGCTAATAAGGTCCAAACTCCATCCTCTGATTGTGTCCCAATGTCCCAGTGGTTTTCCAGCAGGACCCAAAGCCAAGGCAGCACAGCAGGACTGGGAATGCCAGGATCATTTCCATGGAATTATCTCTTATGCTAATAAGGTCCAAATCTCTCATGCTAATAAGATCCAAACTCCATCATCTGTTTTGTGTCCCACTATCCCAGTGGTTTCCAGCAGGATTCAAAGCAAAGGCAGCACAGCAGGACTGGGAATGCCAGGATCATTTCCATGGAATGATTTCTAATGCTAATAAGGTCCAAATCTCTCATGCTAATAAGATCCAAACTCCATCCTCTGATTGTGTCCCAATGTCCCAGTGGTTTTCCAGCAGGACCCAAAGCCAAGGCAGCACAGTGGGACTGGGAATGCCAGGATTATTTCCATGGAATGATCTCTAGTGCTAATAAGGTCCAAACTCCATCCTCTGATTGTGTCCCAATGTCCCAGTGGTTTCCAGCAGGACCCAAAGCCAAGGCAGCATAGTGGGATTGGGAATGCCAGGATCATTTCCATGGAATGATCTCTAGTGCTAACAAGGTCCAAATCTCATGGGCTAGTAAGGTCCAAACTCCATCATCTGTTTTGTGTCCCAATGTCCCAGTGTTTTTCCAGCAGGACCCAAAGCAAAGAGAGCACAGTGGGATTGGGAATGCCAGGATAATTTCCATGGAATTATTTCTAATGCTAATAAGGTCCAAACTCCATCATCTGTTTTGTGTCCCACTATCCCAGTGGTTTCCAGCAGGACCCAAAGCCAAGGCAGCACAGCAGGACTGGGAATGCCAGGATCATTTCCATGGAATGATCTCTTATGCTAATAAGGTCCAAATCTCTCATGGTAATAAGGTCCAAACTCCATCCTCTGATTGTGTCCCAATGTCCCAGTGGTTTCCAGCAGGACCCAAAGCCAAGGCAGCATAGTGGGATTGGGAATGCCAGGATCATTCCCATGGAATGATCTCTAGTGCTAATCAGGTCCAAATCTCATGGGCTAGTAAGGTCCAAACTCCATCCTCTGATTGTGTCCCAATGTCCCAGTGGTTTTCCAGCAGGACCCAAAGCCAAGGCAGCACAGTGGGATTGGGAATGCCAGGATCACCTGCATGGTGAGTTTTGTACCTGACGTGCTCCTGAGGCTGTGCAGGGGTCTCATCTCCCACATCAGATCTGTCCCTGGTGCATTTTCCCCTCGATCCCTGCCAGGATCAGCAGCATCTCCCCCTTGCCTTTGGCTGCTGCTGATATTTCCTCACCTCCTTCCCTTCCTGCTCCCTCCTCACCCTCTGGGGTTCGTGCAGCCCCTCCTGAGATGGAGCTGCTCAAACCCTCCTGAGATGGAGCTGCTCAAACCCTCCTGAGATGGAGCTTCTCAGCCCTGGGGCTGTGCTGGCCCTTCCCACAGGGATTTGGGCTGTCTGCTCCAGCTATCCAGAATTTCCAAGGGCATTTCTGGGCTCCAGCTCTTCCCCTGCAGCATGAGAACTGCAATCTGAGAGGCACAGCTCTCCCACTAATCACCATGTCATTAACTGCTGGAATGTTTTCACATTAGAATTACAGCTGATGAGATGCAAAGTGCTTCTACAGGATGAAAAAAAAAAAAAGTAAATAAAAACCTCATGCCCTTGGAAGAGCTGCATGAGCTGGCTTACAAATTAGCAGAGTGCATCCATGGGAGAAAAAGAAAAGTTTTCTACAACAGTTGGAAAAACAGGATTAATAAAATCCCAAAGAAGCAGAAAATGGTCACAGTCAGAGACATAAAAACATCTCCTGGCTTGCAGGGTTGGGCAAGAAGGCATCTGGCAAGGACAGACCCTTGGCTGGTGGAAGAGGCACTGACAAAATGTGTAAACAGTGAGGAAAGCAGGATTTAAGGAAAACATGAGGATTAAAATGAAGGAAAACAGCCTATGAGCATACCAGGGTACAACACAGATCAAGACATGCCTGGTACACAAGAATTAGCTAAAGGTAATCCCATGAGGCCTAGATCCAGAGGACTTCTGGAGACATTTATTTTGGATTGAAATTTAGAGAAGGAAGAATGTTGATGGAAATGAGAGGCTCTGGGGAATCCTTCCTGGGTGCTCTTCAGCAGTGAGAAAATGCTGAATAAAAAAATACTTTATTGCACTGCTATGGGAACAGGGAGTTCAGGGTTCTGACCAGGGAAACATTGGTGCTGCTGTTTACTTGGATGGTGCTTAAGAACTTCTCAGAAGGGTTTGGGGCTCACAGCAACAGGAGATTTTCTTCTTTGTGGGGTTTTTACAGGTGAGGTCCAGTTCAAATAGGAGGTTTCATAAAAATACTGAATTCAGTGACACTTGTAGAGGAAGGAATCAGTGGTGGGTTTCCAGGGTGGATTTCCAGGGTGGAGATTTCCATGGTGGATTTGCAGGCTGGGTTTCAATGGTGGAGATTTCCAAGGTGGATTTCCAGGGTGGATTTCCAGGGTGAAGATTTCCAAGGTGAATTTCCATGTTGAAATTCAATGGTGGATTTCCAGGGTGGAAATTTCCATGGTGGACTTCCAGGGTGGAGATTTCCAAGGTGAATTTCCATGTTGAAATTCAATGGTGGATTTCCAGGGTGGAAATTTCCATGGTGGATTTCCAGGGTGGAGATTTCCATGATGGATTTCCATGGTGGATTTCCAAGGTGGATTTCCATGGTGGATTTCCAGGGTGAAGATTTTCAAGGCGAATTTCCATGTTGAAATTCAATGGTGGATTTCCAGGGTGGAAATTTCCATGGTGGATTTCCATGGTGGAGATTTCCATGGTGGGTTTCTGTGGTAGATTTCCAGTGTGGATTTCCATGGTGGGTTTCCCTGGTGGATTTCCATGGTGGGTTTCCAGGGTAGAGATTTCCAGGGTGGGTTTCCAGGGTGCATTTCCATGGTGGAAATTTCCATGGCGGATTTTCAGCATGGGTTTCCATGGTGGGTTTCCATGGTGGAGTTTCAGGGTGGATTTCCAAGGTGTTTTCCCAGGATGGATTTCCATGGTGAGTTTCCAGCGTGGAGGTTTCCAGGATGAGTTTTCATGGTGGATTTCAATGGTGGGTTTTCAGAATGGGTTTCCAGAGTGGGTTTCTAGGATGTAGATTTCCAGGGTAGAGATTTCCATGCTGGGTTTCCGTGGTAGATTTCCAGTGTGGATTTCCAGGGTGCATTTCCAGGGTGGGTTTCCAAGGTGGGTTTCCATGTTGGAATTCCATGGTGGGTTTCCAGTGTGGATTTCCAGGATGGGTTTTCATGGTGGGTTTCCAGAGTAGACTTCTAGAGTAGGTTTCCAGGTTGGATTTCCATGGTGCAAGGTGGGTTTCATGTTGGAATTCCGTAGTGGGTTTCCAGGATGGAGATTTCCATGTTGGAATTCCAGGGTGGAAATTTCCAGGGTGGGTTTCCAGGGTGGGTTTCCATGTTGGATTTCTATGGTGGGTTTCCAGGGTGGAGATTTCCAGGATGGAGATTTCCCTGCTGGGTTTCCATGGTAGATTTCCAGTGTGGATTTCCAGGGTGCATTTCCATGGTGGATTTCGAGGGTGGGTTTCCAAGGTGGGTTTCCTTGTTGGAATTCCATAGTGGGTTTCCAGCGTGGATTTCCAGGATGGGTTTTCATGGTGGGTTTCCAGAGTAGACTTCTAGAGTAGGTTTCCAGGTTGGATTTCCATGGTGCATTTCCATGGTGGATTTCTAGGGTGGATTTCCAAGGTGGGTTTCATGTTGGAATTCCATAGTGGGTTTCCAGGGTGGAGATTTCCATGTTGGAATTCCAGGGTGGAAATTTCCAGGGTGGGTTTCCAGGGTGGGTTTCCAAGGTGGGTTTCCATGTTGGGTTTCCAGCGTGGAGATTTCCAGGGTGGAGATTTCCATGCTGGATTTCCAGTGTGGATTTCCATGGTGCCTTTCCATGGTGGATTTTGAAGGTGGGTTTCCAAGGTGGGTTTCATGTTGGAATTCCATAGTGGGTTTCCAGGGTGGAGATTTCCATGTTGGAATTCCAGGGTGGAAATTTCCAGGGTGGGTTTCCATGTTGGATTTCCATGTTGGATTTCCATGGTGGATTTCCAGGGTGGAGATTTCCAGGGTGGAGATTTCCCTGCTGGGTTTCCAGTGTAGATTTCCAGTGTGGATTTCCAGGGTGCATTTCCATGGTGGATTTCGAGGGTGGGTTTCCAAGGTGGGTTTCATGTTGGAATTCCATAGTGGGTTTCCAGGGTGGAGATTTCCATGTTGGAATTCCAGGGTGGAAATTTCCAGGGTGGGTTTCCAGGGTGGGTTTCCATGTTGGATTTCCATGGTGGGTTTCCACGGTGGAGATTTCCAGGGTGGAGATTTCCATGCTGGGTTTCCAGTGTAGATTTCCAGTGTGGATTTCCAGGGTGCATTTCCATGGTGGATTTCGAGGGTGGGTTTCCAAGGTGGGTTTCATGTTGGAATTCCATAGTGGGTTTCCAGCATGGAGAGTTCCATGGTGGGTTTCCAGTGTGGATTTCCAGGATGGGTTTTCATGGTGGGTTTCCAGAGTAGATTTCTAGAGTAGGTTTCCAGGTTGGATTTCCAGTGTGGATTTGCACGTTGTATTTCCTGGGTGGGTTTCCAGGTTGGATTTCTAGGGTGGGTTTTCATGGTGGATTTTCCTGGTGGATTTCCATGGTGAATTTCCAGGGTGGATACCCAGGCTGGAGATTTCCATGTTTGGTTTCTATGGTGGATTTCCATGATGGATTTCCAGAGTAGATTTCCAGGATGGATTTCCAGAGTAGATTTCCAGGGTGGATTTCCAGGTTGGATTTCTAGGGTGGGTTTCCAGGGTGGGTTTTCATGGTGGATTTCCATGCTGGGTTTCCAGGGTGGAGATTTCCATGTTTGGTTTCTATGGTGGATTTCCAGGGTGGGTTTCCATGTTGGAATTCCATAGTGCATTTCCATGTTTGGAGATTTCCATGTTGGGTTTCCAGGATGGAGAGTTCCAGGGTGGGTTTCCATGTTGGAATTCCATAGTGCATTTCCATGTTGGAGATTTCCATGTTGGGTCTCCATGGTGGGTTTCCATGTTGGAATTCCATAGAGCATTCCCATGTTGGAGATTTCCATGTTTGGTTTCCAGGGTGGGTTTTCATGTTGGAATTCCATAGAGCATTTCCATGTTGGAGATTTCCATGTTGGGTTTCCAGGGTGGATTTCCAGGGTGGGTTTCCATGGTGGAATTCCATAGTGCATTTCCATGTTGGGTTTCCATGTTGGGTGGGTTTCCAGGGTGGGTTTCCATGTTGGAATTCCATAGAGCATTTCCATGTTGGAGATTTCCATGTTTGGTTTCCAGGGTGGGTTTCCATGTTGGAATTCCATAGCGCATTTCCATGTTGGAGATTTCCATGTTGGGTTTCCAGGGTGGATTTCCATGTTGGAATTCCATAGCGCATTTCCATGTTTGGTTTCCAGGGTGGGTTTCCATGTTGGAATTCCATAGAGCATTTCCATGTTTGGTTTCCAGGGTGGGTTTCCATGTTGGAATTCCATAGTGCATTTCCATGTTGGAGATTTCCATGTTGGGTTTCCATGGTGGGTTTCCATGTTGGAATTCCATAGAGCATTTCCATGTTGGAGATTTCCATGTTTGGTTTCCAGGGTGGGTTTCCATGTTGGAATTCCATAGAGCATTTCCATGTTGGAGATTTCCATGTTGGAGATTTCCATGGTGGGTTTCCATGTTGGAATTCCATAGAGCATTTCCATGTTTGGTTTCCAGGGTGGGTTTCCATGTTGGAATTCCATAGAGCATTTCCATGTTGGAGATTTCCATGTTGGAGATTTCCATGGTGGGTTTCCATGTTGGAATTCCATAGAGCATTTCCATGCTGGGTTTCCATGGTGGGTTTCCATGTTGGAATTCCATAGGCATTTCCATGTTGGAGATTTCCATGCTGGGTTTCCAGGGTGGATTTCCAGGGTGCAGTGTCCCTCCTCAGACACCCCCAGCCAGCCTCTGCTAGGCCCAGCTGGGAAAGCCAGAGGACTCCTTGGGGACACCCAAACAGGGATTTCACAGCTTTTTAAACTGAGCCACCCACAAAAACACCTCAGAGAGCAGGGGTGGTGCTCACACACCCCAAAAGGAAACCAGGACACTTTGCATCCATCTCAGAGGGGGCTGGAGCTGAGGGTGGAAGTGGAACATCCAGGAATGCCAGAGGGGAATGGCAGAGCTGGTGGGAGCTGATGGGGAGAGCTGCACTGGAGGAGAGGGAGAGGATGGGTGGGGATTGCCCTGGGGGAACCATCAGCACAGGGGGGATTTTCCTGCATGGGTGACAGATTCCTGTGCCAGGAAGGGGAGTGTCACCCCCTGATCCTCCTCAGCTCTGAGTCACCACAGGCACACACTGAAGGAGCAGATATAACCTAGATTTCAACTGAAAAAATTATTTTCTAAGATAATTTAATGGAGAATATAACACACAGGTTTCCTTTGTAATTACATATAAAGATTGCACAAGAAATCAAACTTAATTTCCATAATCTGGCCTTCAGGTGTGGTGTGGGTATTTGCCTTAACCAACTACAAAAAGGGATTCTGAGTATCTATTGCAGCAGAACCAGCAGATAACACAGAGGACTTGAACCCCAGCTTTGAATATTAACTTACAGCCCCTGTTTGAAAAGAATTTTTTTTACTAGAAGGTAAGAAACAGTTAAAAAGTCCATTTGAATTTCCTGCCCCTTGAAATGTCCAAAGCACTGCAAGTCTGTAATGGAGATCAAGAGTTCCCATTGCTACTTTTTAGTGCAGAGGAGAACAGGGCAGAGTGGCAAGAACCTACTACAAAATTCAGGAATATATCAAAAGTTCTATTTTTGCTTTAAATTATCCTGATGGCAGCAAATGCTGGTCAAAGCAAAATGCTCCCATACTCAGTTTATGTATAATGCACTTGAGAGTGCATGCAAGGATTGATGAATACAGAGCTGGGAGAATTCCTGGCTGCATGGAACAGAAAAATCACCACCACACTGAGATTTATTTATTATTTAAGGATCTCTGCTTTTTTTTTTTTTTTTAACCAGGAATTGCAAGTGACCTTACTTATTTTCAGCAAGGAAAGCTGGAATATTCCCTTCTTATTCCAAGACTAGATTAAACTAAACCAGCTCTATAAAAAGGTGCAAAGAGCAAACACACTACTAGGTTTAATGCATTTAGATTTCTAGTTATGCATTTAAACTTAGATTTATGAATTTTGCTCTGTCCAATGTTCAAACCTGGTATTAAATTGTCTTTTGACCCAAAAGTTCACAAAGTTTTCACCTTCCCTCTGACACAATTTTGTGGATTTATTTTCAGCTCTTGCATGACAAATCCATCAACATCTTTTGCTCTAAAACAAGGCAAGGAGAACAAAATCTTCACTGGCTGACAGACAATTAAAACAGGTTTTATGCAGGATTTTTTAATGCAGGTTTTTTTATTCTTAAGAAAGTTCTGCTTGGAGGAAAAGCACCTGGAGGTGCACAGGCCCCTGACTTCACTTGAAATCTGTAAATCCAATGTCCTTCTGTAAATCCAAAATTCCTATGGATGAAGGCCACAGCACTTGCCACTGGGGCAAATATTTGCTGTTGGGCACATGGAATTTTGTCACTTTGTGTTTTTAAGATTTTCTAAGCCTTCTGATGTTGACATTCTTGTAGTGAACTTTCTCACACACTCTCTGTTAATAACTCATTGTTTTGCATTCCTTTATGGAGGAGGAGAGAGTTGATGGACTGTTGGTTTGACCAGTGTCATTGGAGAGGTGTCACCCTCCAATCCACTGTCACTTTTGGAAATCTATAAATATTGGAGTCAGAAAATAAACTCCCTTTTCCTTCACCTTGAGAACAGCAGTGTGCACTTGTGTTTTTTCATGTCCTACAGTGACAGAATTTGGTACAGACACTGCCACACATCCCATGGGGCTGTCCTGGCCCTGCCACCACGTCCTGCTGTCCCTGGGGCAGCTCTGCCCTGCCTGGCACAGAGGCAGCTCCTGGGGCAGGGAGAGGGAATTCAGCAGCTCCTGGGGCAGGGAGAGGGAATTCAGCAGCTCCTGGGGCAGGGAGAGGGAATTCAGCAGCTCCTGGGGCAGGGAGAGGGAATTCAGCAGCTCCTGGGGCAGGAGAGGGAATTCAGCAGCTCCTGGGGCAGGGAGAGGGAATTCAGCAGCTCCTGGGGCAGACAGAGGGAATTCAGCAGCTCCTGGGGCAGGAGAGGGCAGGAAAAGGTCCCTGCAGCCTCTGGATGCCCTGCCTCCACCTGCCAGGGAGATCAGCCCTGCCAGAGTGGCTGGAACCACAGAGCTCAGTGCTGGCCCCAGGTTTGATCTGGTGGAACACATAAAACTGACCAAAACATCAAATCTGAGTGTCCCTCAATGCCTTCCCTCTCTGAGCTGCATCCAGATTGCAGGGCAGCATCCTCCAGCCTTGACCTTTAAGAAAATCCCCTCTGGCACAGAAAAGAGAGCAATAACCAGCCAGATTCTATCCCATTGCTCAGCATTATTGTACAAATCTCACTTTTGCTAACGAGCACAGGATTTTCTGACAGTGAAATAAACATTTAGAATTTCCTTTTTTTTTAACCCAACATGGAATAGCACTGAAAATCTCCCAGATTTACAGCAAATAGCTTTTCAAAATGCCTCTCCTCTTGCACACATTCATTTTTTTGTTTGTGGTTTGCTCTCCAGAAGATGCTTTGACACAAAATTGAATCTCCTCTGTGTGGCTGTGTCTCCCATTAGCATAGCTTCAATAATTTGTGTCAACAGGAAGCTGGAAGGAACAGAGCTCATCTCTTTTTTTCTGCTCCTCCCTGCAGAGTCCTGACAAATGTCCTGCCAGTGCTCCAATCTGTTGCTCAAGATTTTTAAAGTGTAACTGGGAGTGGGAAAAGCACAAGAGAGCAACTTGGAGCAGCAGCACAGAGGAGAAAACAAGGTGGGGAAGAGCACTAGAAAGCATCAAACAGCAAGAAAGGGCATTTAAATCAGACCTTCCAAGAAAAAACAGGGTAAAAAAAGAGAAGTTAAATGTCCAGTTAGAAGGTGAAGACAAATAAGCAGAAAAGCATCTGCAAATGAAATGCAAAGCAGAACTCAGCACATGAAATCAGAGTTGTGTAAGCTTGGCAAGAGGAGCAAACCAAGGGAAATATCAACAAACTTGCAAAGAAGTGTTTGGCTGTCTGCTCCCAAACTGAAGGAAAAGAAACAAACAACAGCTGGGAGATTTCCAATACTACCAGGTCTGAGGAAAAAAACCATACACAGCCTTCCCTCCCAAGGGCTGGGGCTGAGCAAGGAGAGAAATTCTGGTATAACTGAGTGTTCTGTGGCACTGCTCTAACATTTAAAAGCTTCATTTCATTTATATATTCCTATAACAATAAATTCCTACCGTGGGGCACAGTGGGACAGCTGAAGATGTTTCAGCACAAGTGGGCTCCCATCTGGAGCTCTCTGTGAGGAGCACCAGGGCCTCCCAGCTCCCTTCACACTGTCCCAGGTGTCTCTGCCTCCCTCTGTGCCAGCCCTGGCCCTTCCTGGCTGCTTCCTCTGCTCCCCATCCCTGCAGAGCTGGAGCAGAGTGCCATTAAATGTGAGTAAACTGTGAGGAGAACTGGGAATCCTACAATCAGAATTGATGTTTTTGCCTCACCTTAACCCAGTGCAGCTGTAAATTGAACCAGGTAAAATTCCAGTCTTGTTTGATGGGGTTATTGCATGCCCAAGACAATTCCTTTGCAACATGACCCTGCACTGAAACTTTCTAATGTTTTAATAATAATTCTTCAAGGAGGGCACAAACCTTAAAATGGTCCCTCCACAGTTCTGTTTGAGCTCAGCAATAAAGAACTCAGCCTTTATTTATAAAAGCCATGCTTTCCCCCAGCTCTCTGCCATCCTTACCAGCTTTTAAGTGAAATCCATCTCGAGGCAGGGCCATGAATTTTCCATGAGCTGAGGGCTGAGTGTTATCACAGGAGTGAAATAACCCGAGTGCTGTAACAACCCCTCACTCTGGACACGTTTCAGAGCACAAACATCTCCCCACACACCTCATTCCAACCTTTCCTTCCACCTGGCTGCTCACAGGGCTGGGCAGTGCTCTGAGCTCCTGCTGTGCATTTGGAGGAGCTGTGCACGCCCTGACACCAGGGAATACAAGATTTAATTCCTGCTCTCAGTGCATCCCTGGCCATCGTCCCACCACACACTGTGACCGTGCTCACAGGGTCTGAGGATGAGGGAAGAGATGAGGATCTGACTCCATGTTTCAGAAGGCTGATTTATTATTTTATGATGTATATTATATTAAAACTATACTAAAAGAATAGAAGAAAGGATTTCATCAGAAGGCTGGCTAAGAATAGGATAGGAAAGAATGATAACAAAGGTTTGTGGCTCAGACAGAGTCTGAGCCAGCTGACTGTGATTGGTTATTAATTAGAAACAACCACATGAGACCAATCCCAGATGCACCTGTTCCATTCCACAGCAGCAGATAACCATTGTTTACATTTTGTTCCTGAGGCCTCTCAGCTTCTCAGGAGAAAAAATCCTAAGGAAAGGATTTTTCATAAAATATCGTAACCACCACACCCCACCTTTCAATGATGCACCTCAGACCAAACACAGATTTGTTCACTGCCTATTGGCAAGTGCACAGAAATCCAGGCTACAAAAGGAGTTTTCCTGCAAAATTAAGGGCAGGTGCTGCAGCTTGTGGCAGAGTGTGAATCTGCCCTCAGAGCTCAGAGATGTTCTACATCTGGAGCTGTGTGCTCCTGAAACACCGAACACCTGACATGTGAAGAGCAATAATTTAAAGCCCAAAGACCTTGCACATTGAGTTCTAACTCTCATTTTATCTGAGAATCCTTTTATGACCAATCTCACCTCCCTGACTTCCCCTCCTACTACACTACTCCTACTTTTGCTCTGATACAAGGAAGACTCATTGCCCATGGCTAACTCAATAATTTCCCATCCTTTTAAAGCCCATTCCACTGCACACCCCTTTTCCCCCCCTGCTGTTATCAAAGCTGTAATTCCCCTCTGCCACTCCACATTCTACCTGCAGGAAAGTCAATCTATTTCTCATGAATTAATAAAGATTGTTACTTATGGCTTTTTGTTGCTTTCTGCTTCTCCTTTTTTCCACGGGGCTTTGAAATGTTTGTAGAGAGAACTTCCACACAAATATCAGGGCACTGCTGTTGACAGAGGGATTGTGCAGGAAGAAATCCCTGCCATGCTCTCAAGAGAGGATTAACTGATGCCAAATCCAAGCATGGCCATGGAGGGGCACAGTGGTTTTTACCCTGAATTTTAGCAGGCAGCAGCAGACTGAGGAGTGCATTCCCAGGCATCCACAACAATTTTCAGCAGGGATTTCACCCAGGAGGGAGCACACACCAGATTGGTCCAACCAAACGAGGCAGATGATGATGTTGGTAAAACCAGCAGTGCCTGGGTTCTGCTGCAACATCTGAGCATCCATGAAGTTGGCTGTACTAAGGGATTTTTACCCCTCAGGGTATCTGAAATATTATATAAAGGTATTCTGAAATGTCTTTATAGAAGCAAAGAATATCCTGAGTTGGAAGGGACCCACAAGGGGCATTGAAGTGGAACTCTGACCCCACATCCCAAAAATCCCCCCATGGGCCTTGAGTTCTTCCACTGTTTTTCTTTCCCAAATCTGATGAGGATTTTGTGCTGCTCTGGGATATACACAGAGGTCTCTACATCTCCCATCACCATCACCAACACAAGGCAGGATATTCAAGTTTAAAGGCCAAACAGAGCTCCTGGTGTTTGTACAGAAATTATTTCTGTGCTCACATTAAAAGCTCACACTCCTTACTAGGACTCATCTGAAGAGCAGTGATAAAGTGATAAAAACACAGATATGGCAGTCTGTAAGGAGGAATTGTTCCTTACTTTTTATTGCATATAAATGCTACTGGCTTTGCCTCCCCACCCAGTGAACCAAAGCACTGGGAAATGCCACACAGCTGGAAAATGGGATGCACTAAAATAATGGATTCAGCAATGTACAGTGTGCACTCAGAGGTTGTAAATGCTCTATCAATTATTTATTCCCCCCCTGCAGCAGTTTAGTGCAGCATAAAAGGATAATAAAATGAGCTGCAAGATGTATATGTTAAAAACTGCTGACAATTGTTTGGAGGGATTTTCATAGTAAGTATTAAAAAATCAACATCTTCAAAGCAATAAAAAGTATTGTAGTGAAACTTCCCTGCAGTGTGAAAAATATTGACAACTGTTCTGTTCTTACCCAGATACCAGAGGGAAAAATGAAGTTTTGGCTATTTATGAGAAGTGGGATTTTTTAAAGTTGTTTTAGCTGTTGGAGAATTGAATTGTAGGAGCAGGGACTGCACTGTGGATCAGCACATTTTACAGCAGTGTATTTTAACTTGCTGCTGCTAATGTTTAGTTGTTCATGAACCAAAAGAATCACCGAATTCTGCCTCCATTTCTACAGAACTTGTCAAGAAATGCAGCATTGGCTTCTCCACTGAAACTGGCCCAGATCAGAGGCTCTCCAGGGTGCCTCAGTGCTCTGGGGGTAACTGAAAGGACCAACCCCACCACAGAGGCACAGGGCTATGAAAAGGGCTTTCAAATGAGGAAACGAGTCCCTTCACACGGCCTTGCTAAAGCATAGCCCCAAAAATTTCACAGGAATGAGGAAAACACTGGCTAGAGCCTGTTCAAATTATGTTCAAAACCACAAATATGAGAAATATTCTCAGCTTGCTTTTCCCAGACAAATTGTGAATAAACACTCTTTCCTCACTTGAGGAAGCGCGTTAGCAGTGGGGAGCATTCCGTTGGATGCCTCACTTATTTCTCTGTTTGTACTACAAAGATTTTTCCTCTCTGTCCCCACACTGGCTCTTTGGAAAAAAAAATTATTGAAATGTGTTAGTTTGGTTTTTAATCCTTCCACTGTTTCACTGCCCAGTGAGGGAAGGTTGATGATCAACGTTCATGAAGGGGAGGGAAACATGCAATGCAGCAGCTGAAATGCCAGGCCCAGGAAATTTCCAGGGGCAGTGATTTAGCTTTCATGGTTTGAAATCCAGCTTAGGATTTAGCTTTTATGGTTTTCAAATCCTGTACTGCATTAGGGTATAACTTTAAAACTCCATACAGAGTGCTGGTTACTGTCTTCAGGTTTTGGTCAGATACAACAATTCCTCCCTAGGCCTGGGAATCAAGGACACCTCACTGCCTCAGGCCCCAAAAAGTATAAATAAAAGTGAGTTGGGGGGAGCAAACTGGGGGTAAATGACTTCATTACTGGCAGTTCTAATTGGAACATTAACCCCTGATCTATGAATGGACCAAAATGATAATTGCGTGACAAACTCGTGCCCGTGGCCCACTGTTGGGAACGATGAAAATTTGACAAGAAATTCTCCCAGATATGTGTGCTTAGCAGAAAGAGTTTTAAATGTAGAGTCTGATGAAGGAATAGAGATGGAAACAAGTTTTGATATAGAAGAAAAGAATTGCTGAGCCAGTCATACTAGATAACTAAGAAGGCAAAAGGTGTGTTAGTTAGAAAGAGTTTTTATGACTTAAGAGCAAAAGATAAACTTACTTCAAATAAGATGTTTTTACCAAGCAGAAAGATAGCACAGGCAAACAAGCCTGCCAATGTGGCAAGTAGAAAAAAGGTCTCAGAATTTTTTACTGCAAGAAAATTGAAGAACAACTTCTAGCTTAAACTGTTATGTACTAACTTTTAGTGATTGGAGAACAGTACCATGAATATGGTAACTACACTAGTTATAACAGTCTATAGGGAATAGTTAAGGAATAGATTGGTTCTACTGTGTTCAGAGGCTCAGTAAAGAAAAGTCTATCACGCATTGTAACCAAAACCAAAGGGTCTCCAGGCCTGCCTGCAGCTGGAGCTGACAGCTGTAGGCACAGCTCTGTCACCCACAAGCCTGGACTGCTGTAACCTCTTGGATGGAATAAACTGCATTTTGTATACAATAAACTGCATTGTGGATGGAATAAACTGCAGTTTGGATACAATAAACTGCATTTTGGATGGAATAAACTGCATTTTGGATGGAATAAACTGCATTTTGGATGGAATAAACTGCATTTTGGAGAGCCCCTGCAGTCCCGCATCTCTCATTTAAACTCTTACATCCCACCTTGGGTGCAGCCTCTGGAGGCCGTGGCTGCCCAGGCTGTGCCTGCTGAAGGCTTTCAGAAATCCCCACTTGATTCTCTGAACCTTTCTGCTCTAGGTCCCCCCAAAGGCAGCAGCAGCCTCACTCACCACCCAGGGCTTGTCACAGAAGTTGTAGATGGACTCGAGGGAGTTGACGCTGGGCACGCCGGCGTACTGCATGCCGATGATCAGGTTGCGGAAATCCTCGTTCTCCGCCATGCTGTACGAGTGCTGCCGCACCAGCACGAAGTCGGGCCGGAACGACCTGCCAAAAAACACCCACGGTCATGGGAATCCACCAGCAAACTGGGGCTCCTTCCACAGCCAGGTGTGCAGACGGAGAAAAATGGCTGGGGGGGAGTAGGGGAGAGCACGCGAACCAACGGGAATTGACAAAAGTTGGAAAGAGCCATGGCGGCTCCATGAAAAACACTCAAAACAAAGGGAAATGATAAAAGGTGGAAAGAGCCATGGTAGCATTGTGGAAAACACTCAAACCAGAGGGGAAAAATGGAAAGAGCCATGATGGCTTCATGGAAAACACTCAAATCAAAGGGATATGATAAAAGGTGGAAAGAGCAATGATGGCTTCAAGGAATACACCAAACCAAAGGGAAGTGATAAAAGGTGTGGAAAGAGCCATGATTGGCTCCATGAAAAACACTCAAACCAAAGGGAAATGATAAAAGGTGGAAAGAACCACGATAAGAAGGGTGGAAAGAGCTTCATGGAAAACACTAAACTAAAGGGAATTGACAAAAGATGGGAAGAGCCATGGTGGCTCCATGAAAAACACTCAAACCAAAGGGAAATGAAAAAAGGTGGAAAGAGCCATGGTAGTTTTGGGAAAAACACTCAAACCAGAGGGAAAAAATGGAAAGAGCCATGGAAAACACTCAAACCAAAGGGAAAAGATGAAAAGAGCATTGATGGCTCCATGAAAAACACTAAACCAAAGGGAAATTACAAAAGGTGGGAAGACCCATGACAGGCTCCATAAACAACACTAAATCAAAAGGTAATGATAAAAGATGGGAAGAGCCTTGATGACTTCATGAAGAGCACTCAAACCAAAGGGAAAAAATGGAAAGAGACATGATATCTTAATGAAAAACACTCAAACCAAAAGGAAATGATAAAAAGTGGAAAAGCCATGGTGGCTCCATGAAAAACACTCCAAGCAAAGGGAATTGATAAAAGATGGAAAGATCCATGGTGGCTCCATGAAAAACACTAAACCAAAGAGAAATAACAGAAGATTGAAAGAGCCATGATGTCTTTGTGAAAAATATCAAACCAAAGGGAGATGATAAAAGGTGGAAAGAGCCATGATGGTGTCAAGGAAAACTCTCAAACCAAAGGAAAAAATGGAAAGGTCCATGATAGCTCCATGCAAAACACTAAATCAAAGGGAAATGATAAAAGATGGAAAGAGCCATAGTGGCTCCATGAAAAACACTCAAACCAAAGGAAAATGATAAAAGATGGAAAGAACCATAGTGGCTTCATGAAAAACACTCAAACCAAAGGGAAATGATAAAAGATGGAAAGAGCCGTGGTGGCATCATGAAACACATTCAACCAAAAGGGAAAAGATGGAAAGAGCCATGCTGTCTTTGTGAAAAACACCCAAACCAAAGGGAAATGATCAATGATAAAAGATGGAAATAGCCACGATGACTTCATTAAAATCTGCAAGACCCTTGATCTGTTCAGCATCCCCTCAATAATGGAATTCTCTTAAGAGGAGAGAGAAATTCTCATGGATTTCAGGTTGTTTTCCTGCTGACAGACCAGTCACATCTATAACCTCTAGGAATGTCCTTCGTTTGTCTTCTCCAGTTTCTGAGCAGTGACAAACTAAACTAAAGCAGGCAAAGGCCTCTGCCACAAACTTGGGCTTTTGGGGAACAATTTATTTATTTTTATTTACACAATTATTGTCAGGCTGTTTTAAGGACAGTAAAGGATAAGGCAACCACACTTCTGGCAAATGGAATCAGAACATAATGGAGAGAATCAGAGCTGAACTTTTGATCAAGAGACTTGTCAAAATGAATTTTTAGATTTACAACTGCATTCCCCCCTTTTCTCTGGAGAAGACAAACGAAGGACATACCTAGAGGTTATAGATGTGACTGGTCTGTCAGCAGGAAAACAACCTGAAATCCATGAGAATTTCTCTCTCCTCTTAAGAGAATTCCATTATTGAGGGGATGCTGAACAGATCAAGGGTCTTGCAGATTTTAATGAAGTCATCGTGGCTATTTCCATCTTTTATCATTGATCATTTCCCTTTGGTTTGGGTGTTTTTCACAAAGACAGCATGGCTCTTTCCATCTTTTCCCTTTTGTTTGAATGTGTTGCATGATGCCACCACAGCTCTTTCCATCTTTTATCATTTCCCTTTGGTTTGGGTGTTTTTCACAGAGACAGCATGGCTCTTTCCATCTTTTCCCTTTGGTTTGAGTGTTTTTCATGGAGCCACCACGGCTCTTTCCATCTTTTATCATTTCCCTTTGGTCCCTGCCTATCACCCTGCACCTTTGCCAACCATCTCACACCATCCTCACCTTACTCCAACCCTCACATTTTGTTCCTGGAGAAGTTTATGGAAAATACAAAACACAAACCAACAGGACAGAGCCTCCAGAACAGGGGCAATTCACTCCCAAATCTGATGGTTGAAAGAGTCTTTTCTGCATTCCAATTTTATAGGGGAAGAAAGCCCAGACTAGCTTGAAGATTTCACATTCCTAAAAGAGGTATAACTGCAGGGTAAATTAAATTAGCATAGTAAATTGGTGAAATTATTTACATGCCTTAAACAAATACAAGCTGCTTACTGGAGTGAGACACTCTGAAGATTACAAAATCATTCAGAATTCTCAGTCTGGTAGAATAAAAACAACAATACAATTAAAATCCATGTTAAAATTGCTTTAGCAGTTCTGAGATCCCAGCTTGGATGCAGCAGTCCAAGTAGATTAAATTGAATTTGAATTTGAATTTCAAATCACAGAAGTGTTTGGGTTGGAAGAGAGCTTGTAAAGCTCATTTTCTTTCCTAGTGGAAGGCACCTAGTGGGCATTTTCCACTGCCCCAGGATGCCCCAAACCCTGCCCAGCCTGGCCTTGGGCACTGCCAGGGATCCAGGGGCAGCCACAGCTGCTCTGGGCACCCTGTGCCAGTGTTTTACCACTGTAAAAATAAACAAAACCCCAAACCTGCAGGATTTGGCAAAAGCAACATTAAGGATTTGCTGTCAAGAGTCACCAAAATGGCACTGAAGCTCAATAAGCAAAACCTGTAAAGAAATCCTTGCCTTTAAACAGAATTCCTAAAAAATATCTGCAGCACAGCCCTGAGATGCTGTGATCAAAGTTTCAAGAGTTTGGAACATGAAAATCCAATTTACTGGCCCAGCATGAATGTAATACTTAGAGGATTAATGATGCCTTTATTGCTGTTGTATCATGAAGGGATGGGACTATTTTTGGGTTAAGAATGATTTATTATTCAGATAAATATTTTACTTTTAGAGGTTGTGAGATTTGTGAGAGTAAGTAGCTGGTTCTAGTTTAAGAGTAGTTACAAGGCTTTTATATTATAATATATAATTTTTTTTACTTAATAGATAGTTCCTATGAGGTTTATTTTGTTTTTCTGGTTTATTATTTTTTGTTTATTTTTGTTGTACTGTAGATATTTTTGTTTAATAGGCTTTTGTCATATTTATATATATATATGTTTCTTTTATAACTTTTAAACTTTTAGCTTATTCTATACAGCCACACCCTTACAATATAAACTCTTCACTATTTTATTAATGTAGTGTTTTACTTGAGGTATATTTTTTCTTACAATTATAGATACATAAGTTTATGATTTTTTGTTTTATGTTTTTAAATTTTATTTCAATATTAATTTAAGCTTTTTCTAAGGTCAAGCTCTTCAGTGTCTGTAGAAATTTCTGCTTTTCCAATTCCCACATGCCCTCATTAAAATTGCAGACTCTTCAGTGAAAGAAAGAGGCAACTTTTATTTATTAAAATAAGGGGGATAACACATCCCAGACAGTGCTGTGGTTTCAAATAAAAGGACAGACAGTGTCCTCTCAAAGAGCAATGTAATGAAAGAATTGGGGAATGGAGGGGATGCACTTCTCAAAAATTAAAAATAAAGAAATACAGTTTGCTTTGCAAAAGCTTCTCAAAGGAATATGGTACATTCCCATAATTGTTCAAGTTCTGTAATTAATGCTGGATGGACTGGCTGCACCCAGAAGGAGGCCAGGAGGAAAATTTTAATTGTGGCTCAAGCATCAAGATCCAAAAATCTCAGCATTATGTTACAGAAAAAATAATTTTTCATGGTATGATTTTCATTCACAAAAAACAAACAAGTCGGTTCCTGTTAAATACTTTTTTTCCTCCTAAACTAAATCAAATCAGCAAAATTTTTCATTGAAATTTTTATGATTTTTCTAATGAATAATTTGCTCATAAGCCTGTGATACAAGGTCACTTTGGGCCTAATAATTTGTTATTATTTAAAAAAAAATCTCCAATTATCACAGAAATAAAGAATTCTCTCCCATCATGCCTGCACCTCCACAAGCCACATCCCCAGGTGTCTCACACCAGATTGGAGGGAAAATTATCAACTTCAGGAAGTTCCATTTGGGTAAAAAAATCACACATAAAACTCTAATATTGTTATCTCATCCTCAGAGTTATCTGATAACACAAAACTCCTTTTTTTTCCTAAGAACAGCAGCACTTTTCCCAAGTTTTCTCATGACCTGCAGATCTTTGGAGATGTTATTTTCTGGAGGTTCCCAGCCCTCATTTTTCCCTCACATGTTTTGATGGCAACTTGGCCTTGATATTTTTTAAAACCCTTTTTGGAATAGTACAGAAAAGCCACCAGGGAGCAGTGATCAAGATTTCTTGGCTCCAAAACTTTCATCATTGGCTAAAAAATTCCAGCAACCCGAAGAAAAATCAAATCTCTTACTCTTCTAAGGAAATAATCTTGTGGGTTTGGCACAAGATCATTGTTTTTGTATTAAACTGCAATATTTTTAAAACATGCCAGAGATTAAAGAATGGGAATTTTGAAGCATAAACTTATCTTTTATATTTTTTCCTGGAGGTTTTTTTGGTATTTTGGTTTGGTTTGGGTTTTTAAATTTTTTGTTTTGTTTTGTTTTTGTATTAAACTGCAATATTTTTGAAACATGCCAGAGATTAAAGAATGGGAATTTTGAAGCATAAACTTATCTTTAATATTTTTTTCTGGAGGTTTTTTTTTTTTGTTTTGGTATTTTGGTTTGTTTTGGGTTTTTAAATGGTTTTTTGTTGTTTGTTTTTTTACATGAATGAATAGACACATTGAAATTTTTTATTTGGAGATATGTTCTGCAAACCATGAATATCCAGGACATGCTTGTGTATCTCTGCCTTTAAATTCAATTTTTCAGCCAAACAACTGCTACACTTCACTCACACATAAATGCCAAAATTGGAGCAATTCTCACCATTTAAATAAAATATTGGATATAGTTCTGATAATCATTTTGCCAATATAATAATTTTCCTGATATAATTTTTCTAATACTTCCTTAATTTTTTCTTTTGCCCTGTTTTTATGAGGTTGTTGATGTCCTCACTGAAAAAACCCAAAAGTTAAATTTACCCTGCCTTCCTTGGCATCATCCTCTTTAGCCCAAACAGCTCTTGGGAAATGTGAGGTGTTTAAACCAAAATGTCTCAAACAGGCTGAAATATTCCAGGAACTGCCCTGAGAGGGGTGTTATGACTTGGTCTCTTTCAATAGAAAATATTCCATGTTGGAAACAAATTCTGCTATTCTGGGAAAGTCTAGCAGGAACAAAATCACCAAATTTGGGTCCTTCTGTAGCAAACATCAAACCCAAATCAATAACCCCAACTCCCAACCATGGATTCTTTATTCTGGACTTGCTTCCCTCCATAAATCCATTTTCCTCATGATTAAAATGTCAAGGTGTGCCCTCCCTGTCCCAAAAAGGTTGTCACAAATCAGATATTTTATTTTCTGCTCTCCCTGAGGGGCATCACTCAAAATCCACAAACACAACCAAAGCACTCAGCACTTTTCCCATGCACACATGATGCCATTTATTGCTTTTTGCTGATATTCCACAGAGTTTTGCTTACCTGACAACTTTTGTGCCATTTCGAATGATTTGGATATCAACTGCATAATTGCCATCAGCATGAGCTATCAAGTTGATTTCTGAAAATTCTGCCTGTGAAGAAAAGGCTCCTGTTAGTCAGTCTGGTTTATTTTACCTTTATTTTCCAACTCTCCTTTTTCCAGCATCAGGGCCTGAAGTGCTGACAATCTACATTTGAAATAAAATGAGCACCAAGAGGGCATTGATCCAGCAGTATTTGTCACATTTTTACAAAAGGTTTTAATCCAAACGACAGCAAAAGGTAAAAAAAATGTTGTGGAAATGGGTTGAAGTGGATTTACTCCTCCATGTCTGCACAGAAATGTAGGGATTATATTTTGGCTTTGCACAGTGTTGTCAAAGGGATTAATACAGGCTCAACATTGACAGAAAGTTTTGAAGAAAACAGCACAAAAGCAGAATAAAAACAACATTTTCTTATAGAATTTAGTGTCTCCTACTGCTCACCGTTTCGATTTTTTTATGTGCATTTACTCTTTTTTTTAAAAAAAGACGTGATGCTAATGAGCAATTGTGTCACAAAATTCTCAATTAAAGCTACTTTGACAAAATCTCCTCACCGTGGAAATGTGGGATTTAAAGGGAGCAGCTCCCACCCTCTGAATCCGCAGGGATTTGAAAGGAAAGGAGAGGATGTTTTACATTTATCCCCAAATTTTCACCAGCTTGGACTCTCAGCATCACCCAGCAGCAGAACAGGAACGCAGCCAGGTGTTGCTGCTGGATCAATAAAAATGTCTGTGCTGTCCCAGGCAGCAGCAGCAGCAGCACAGAAGGGAGAGTGGCACAACCTCCCTGGAAAATGGAATTACTGAGGGCTCCTGGAGGCTCCACAGCCTGGGGCTCAGGGCAGGGAGGGTCAGGCTGAGCTCGGGGCTTGGATCCAGACACGCTCAAACCACCCGGTGACATCCCTGGGCTCCTGGGACAGCGCGCCCAAAACACAGAAATGGGAGAAAATGAGATATTTCTGGGGAGAACATGAGATTTCTGGGGAGAACACGAGATTTCTGCAGAGAAAATGAGATTTCTGCAGAGAAAATGAGATTTCTGGGGAGAACATGAGATTTCTGCAGAGAACATGAGATTTCTGGGGAGAACATGAGATTTCTGGGGAGAACATGAGATTTCTGCAGAGAAAATGAGATTTCTGGGGAGAACATGAGATTTCTGGGGAGAACATGAGATTTCTGGGGAGAACACGAGATTTCTGGGGAGAACATGAGATTTCTGGGGAGAACATGAGATTTCTGGGGAGAACATGAGATTTCTGGGGAGAAAATGAGATTTCTGCAGAGAAAATGAGATTTCTGGGGACAAAATGAGATTTCTGGGGAGAAAATGAGATTTCTGGGGAGAATATGAGATTTCTGGGGAGAACATGAGATTTCTGGGGAGAACACGAGATTTCTGGGGAGAAAATGAGATTTCTGGGGAGAACATGAGATTTCTGGGAAGAAAATTAGATTTCTGGGGAGAACATGAGATTTCTGCGGAGAACATGAGATTTCTGGGAAGAAAATTAGATTTCTGGGGAGAACATGAGATTTCTGCGGAGAAAATGAGATTTCTGGGGAGAACATGAGATTTCTGGGGAGAACATGAGATTTCTGGGGAGAAAATGAGATTTCTGGGGAGAACATGAGATTTCTGGGGACAAAATGAGATTTCTGCGGAGAACATGAGATTTCTGGGAAGAAAATTAGATTTCTGGGGAGAACATGAGATTTCTGGGGAGAACATGAGATTTCTGGGGACAAAATGAGATTTCTGCGGAGAACATGAGATTTCTGCGGAGAACATGAGATTTCTGGGGAGAACATGAGATTTCTGGGGAGAACATGAGATTTCTGCAGAGAAAATGAGATTTCTGCAGAGAAAATGAGATTTCTGGGGAGAACATGAGATTTCTGCAGAGGCACTGCAAATGTCAGGCTCAATCCACCCCCAGGCTGAGCCACCTCCAATTAATAAATAATTTTAAAAGCTTAGTGGGTGATAGAAGATGTTCTATGTAGAGAAATATAGGGTAAAAATACAATACAATGAATACTGTTATAATAAATAATAATAGATAATGAATACTATAAAATTAATACTATAGTAAATACTATAAAAGAAATACTATAATGTAAAGTAAAAATACTAAAATATAAAGTAATATATATTTATATAAATATATATTAATTAAATTTATTATATATTATATATTATATGTTATGTTATATATTGCATATATAATATATTACATATAATATATAATATATAATATATAATATATTATATATAATATATTATATATTATATAATATATATTTTATATTATATATAATATATAACATATTATATATTATATAAATATATATACTTTCATATATTGTAATAAATAACATTATATAAATATATATTATATTAATATATAAAATACTATAATATAAAACAAATACTATAATAGAAAAATAATACTATAATATATAGAAATATTAATATATTAATAATATCAAATATCATCGTATTTAATACTATATAAAAATACTAAAATACTAAATATAAAATGCTATAATAGAAAAACTACAATAAATGCTATAAAATAAATACTATAATAAATAATACTATATTAATACAATAGTACAATAAATAATAAATGCTATAAAATAAATACTAAAAATACTATAGTACAAAAATAAATATTATAATAGAAAATATTATAGTATTTAGTACTATCTAAAAATACTAAAATACTAAATATAAAGTACTATAATATAAAAACTATAATAAATACCATAAAAAATAAGTAGTATAATAAATAATAATATTATAATACAATAGTAAAATAAAACCCCCATAAAAAATACCCAAAATTACCCTGAAATACCCAAAGTAACCCAAAATCCTGAGCAGGAGCTGGATTAGCCAGCCAGGCAGGGTGAATGACCAAAAATCCCCTAAAATCCCTCCAAAATTAACCCAAAATACAGAAAACCACCAAGTAATACAAAAAAAAACCCATAAAATATGCAAAAATCACAAAAAATTATCTCAAAATAAGGCCAAAATACAAAAATACCACAACTCAATGAGTGATGCTTTGTACAGCAGCATCTATTTGAGCAATTCAAGATTCAAAAGCAGTGAAAAAACATCTTTAAATTCCAAGTTTCAGCTTAATAAAATAGCCATAATTGTAGCACATCCTAAACGATATCTCCATGCCTATTCTTATTTATTATGGATTTTTTTTTAATAAATAGTGCACCTTAAATGACATCTCCGTGCCTTATAATATTTATATATTATAAATGTATATATAATTTTCAATTAAATATATATTTATATATATTATATATACAATATATACTATAGATATTATATAGACTATACAATATATATAATATATATTAATATATTATATATAATAAATAGATATAATTTATAATTATATAAATAAATTCTTTATAATAAAAATAAATTATTTTTATTCATGATAAGAGTTGTTGTTATTATTATTATTAATAATAATAATAAATAATCCTTTTATTAGGGATTTTATTATTATTAATATTAAATAATCCATTTATTATGGATTTTTTTTCAACCCCCACAAGCCAGCACTGCACCCAGAGCACATTTTTGTTCCTGAGTGGGGAATAAGTGACACAAAACTGCCACACATAATTCATGGAGTGTCTGGGAACTTCACAGTCTCCAAGCAACAACCCCTGAACACAAGATGTTTCCATGTTGTGAAAATTATGGTGAAAATCCCCTCAGAAGAGCCCATTTGGGTGCTAAGAAATGGCCTGTTGTGGTTTAAACCCCAGCCTGGCAGCTCAGCCCTCTACCCATTCCCACCCAGAGGGTAAAAATGGGAAAAATTTATAATTTTTTACCCAGTAGAAAGGTAAAAGTGGGAAAAACTGTGGTGGGATACACAGAATTGAAGAGCTAAAGCCAAAGCTGTGAGGGGAAAAATAGGAAAGCAGCACCCC